>WWNC01000152.1:600000-896322 GCA_011125475.1 Melanerpes aurifrons
CCTTTGCACCACTATAAGATCCAGTGCGGAGTCTAGCACCTTCTCTTTTCTTCCTCCTCCATCAGCCGGTAACTGGGGGAGATGTCTCCTGGCTTTGGGCCCGGCTAGGCCCAAGGCCACGGGGGGATGGGCAGTCTCAGATCTGGCCAGCTGAGACTAGCCTAGCAATGGGAGGGGGAAGAAGGAGCCCTGGGAGTCTTGGGTGTACCTTCAGGTGGGGATGGGATCTCTCTGGGTCTGTTTGGGAATTTTTCTTTCTCGCTGTGCTTTTGGCTTTCTGTAAAAGTTCACTGCTTTCTATTTAAACTTTCCATCACTTTTGCAATCCGTTTGTCTGAGAGTTTATTGTTGCCAGGGGTGGGGAAGGGGGCTGCCTCAACCCAGCACACCAGCAAATTAATAACAAATCTAGCATTAACTAGAAATTCTTTATGGCTCCAGCCTGAACCATTTCCCACTCTCTTCACAAACACTTGGCCTTGGGCTTATCCTTGGTACACCCCCTATCAAATCTAATGTAGAATTGTTCAGTCAGCTTCCAACATCACTTCGCTAATAGTGCCAGTTCTTATCATCATCTCACAGATGCCTCTGCAACCTCTTCCATTTCGCTTCATGCTTGGGAAGAAATCCTCATCCATATTTTCAGTCAGGATATTATTGCTTTTCCTGTTCTTCTTAAAACCTGTTTCTGGTAGGACACCGGCACTGTGGATATTTAGGTATACTGACATTATATATTATTTAATTGTAACTTGCAGATCAAGACTTTAACATAGTTTAGGATTTACTACACATAACTGTAATAGAATTAATAATTAAAACTAGATCTTATCCTAAGAATGAGAAGGGTAGGACTTTTCTTACAGGAAGGTGAATTCCTACTTATCCCTAGAGTCATATATCTCAGCTTAGCTAAAGTACTACTTAAGACCACCTCTTAAGTCTCCAGAAGTTATTTGTCCAGGAAAGAATAATTTATGGAACTGGCACAAAAATGCCAGAAGATGTGCATTGTCAGAAATACAAGAATAAACCTTTATTAGAATAAAGCTAACCAGGTTGGAAGAGACCTTCAAGATCATCGTGTCCAACCCATCAACCAATCCAACTCACCCAAACAGCTAACCCATGGCACCAAGCACCCCATCAAGTCTCCTTCTGAACACCTTCAATGACGGCGACTCCACCACCTCCCCGGGCAACCCATTCCATAGCGCAATCACTCTTTCTGTATTGAACTTCTTCCTAACATCCAACCTGAACCTCCTCTGGCGCAGCCTGAGACTGTGTCCTCTTGTTCTGGTGCTGGCTGCCTGGGAGAAGAGACCATCATCCGCCTGTCTACAACCTCCCTTCAGGTAGTTGTAGAGAGTGATAAGGTCACCCCTGAGTCTCCTCTTCTCCAGGCTGAGCAACCCCAGCTCCCTCAGTCTCTCCTCATAGGGCTTGTGTTCCAAACCCCTTATCAACTTCGTTGCTCTTCTCTGGACTCGTTCCAGCAAGTCAACATCCTTCCTAAACTGAGGGGCCCAGAACTGGACACAGTACTCGAGGTGTGGCCTAACCAGTGCAGTGTACAGGGGCAGAATGACCTCCCTGCTCCTGCTGGCCACACTGTTCCTGATGCAGGCCAGGATGCCATTGGCCCTCTTGGCTGCCTGGGCACACTGCAGGCTCATGTTCAGCCTGCCATCGACCAGCACCCCCAGGTCCCTCTCTGCCTGGCTGCTCTCCAGCCACTCTGACCCCAGCCTGTAGCACTGCATGGGGTTGTTGTGGCCAATGTGCAGAACCCGGCACTTGGATGTGTTCAATCTCATGCCATTGAATTCTGCCCATCTGTCCAGCCTGTCGAGGTCCCTCTGCAGAGCCTCTCTACCCTCCAGCAGATCAATTCTTGCCCCCAGCTTGGTGTCGTCAGCAAATTTACTGATGATGGACTCAGTGCCCTCATCCAGATCATCAATAAAGATGTTAAAGAGCACAGGGCCCAGCACTGATCCCTGGGGCACACCACTAGTGACTGGCTGCCAGCTGGATGTGGCATCATTCACCACCACTCTCTGGGCTCGGCCCTCCAGCCAGTTCCTAACCCATCGCAGTGTGCTCCCGTCCAAGCCATGGGCTGACAGCTTGGCCAGCAGTTTGCTATGGGGGACGGTGTCAAAGGCCTTGCTGAGGTCCAGGTAGACTACATCAACAGGCCTCCCCACATCCACCAGACAGGTCACCTGATCATAGAAGGAGATCAGGTTGCTCAGGCAGGACCTGCCCTTCCTAAATCCATGCTGGCTAGGCCTGATCCCTTGGCCATCCTGTAAGTGTTGTGTTATTGCACTCAGGATGACCTGTTCCATGATCTTGCCTGGCACTGAGGTCAGGCTTACAGGCCTGTAATTCCCTGGCTCATCCAACCGGCCCTTCTTATGGATGGGCACCACGTTGGCCAGCTTCCAGTCCTCTGGGACCTCGCCAGTGAGCCAGGACTGCTGGAAAATTATGGAGAGTGGCTTGGCCAGCTCGTCTGCCAGCTCTCTCAGCACCCTAGGATGAATCCCATCTGGTCCCATGGACTTGTGGGGATCCAAGCTGCTAAGGAGAGTTCCAACCACCTCCTCATGGAACATAGGGAAACTGTGCAGCTCCCTGGCTCCTTCTGCCAGATCTGCAGGCCAGCTGTCAGGAAGACGTTCTGTCCTTCTAGCAAAAATTGAGGCAAAGAAGGTGTTAAGTATCTCTGCCTTTTCCTCATCCTTTGTTACAATGTTCCCCTCCGTATCCACCAAGGAGTGGAGGTTGTCCTTCCCCTTCCTCTTACTATTAATGTATTTATAGAAGGACTTTTTGTTGTCCTTCACAACAGACGCCAGGTTAAGCTCCAAGTGTGCTTTTGCCTCCCTAATTATCTTCCTACAACACCTAGCAACATCCTTAAACATTCCGTGGGTTGCCTCCCCTCTCTTCCAAAGGTGATACACCCTCTTTTTTTCCCTCAGTTCCATTAAAAGTTCATGAACCATCCAGGCTGGCCGTCTGCCCCGGCGGCTCATCTTCCGGCACATTGGCACAGCCTGTCCATGAGCCTTCATCAATTCTTCATTGAAGTAGGTCCAGCTCTCCTGTACCCCTTTGTTTTTAAGGGCTTTATCCCAAGGAACCCTCTGAATTAGTTCCTTGAGTAACCCGAAGTCTGCCCTCCAGAAACCCAGAGTGGAGGTCTTCTTGCTACCCCTCTTGGCTTGACCAAAAACCGAGAATTCAATTATCTCGTGGTCACTGGACCCCAAACACCCTCCGACCACCACATTGCCCACCAGTCCTTCCCTGTTGGTGAAGAGGAGGTCAAGCATAGCCTTGCCCCTGGTAGGCTCTCGCAGCACCTGGGATAAGAAGCTGTCCTCCATGCATTCTAAGAACCTTCTAGACTGTCTCCTCACTGCCGTGTTGAGTTCCCAGCAGATGTCAGGCAGGTTGAAGTCACCCATGAGAACAAGGTCCGGAGATCTTGAGACAGCCCTAAGCTGCCTATAGAATGCTTCGTCAACATCTTCCTCCTCCAACCAGGGTGTCTGCCCTGCTGGTCTTCCCTCTATTTCTTATCCACAAGCATTCAACCAGATCGTCCCTAATCTCCATCTCAATGGCATCTAGTGCCTTCCTGATGTACAGGGCCACCCCTCCACCCCTTCTTCCTTGCCTGTCTCTCCTGAAGAGCTTGTAACCGTCAATTGCAGCACTCCAGTCATGTGAGTCGTCCCACCACATCTCTGTGATGGCAAATGCGTCATAATTTTCCTGCTGCAACAAGGCTTCCAGCTCCTTCTGTTTGTTACCCATGCTTCGTGCATTAGTGTACATGCACTTCAGCTGGGCTGCTGGTTTCACCTCCGACTCTAGCTTGTCGCCCCCAGACTCTTGTCTGAGAGGACTATTTTCAGCCCCTTCCCCCTTCGAAACTAGTTTAAAGCCCTGTCGATGGGACCCGCCAATTCTCTACCCAGGATCTTTTTATCTTTGGGGGACAGTCCGTTCTCACATACAGTTTAGACAAAAGAATGTGACCATGATAACTGAAATTATGTCTCTTTTGAGACACTTCATTCATTCATGCAGGTGTTGTTTAAAGTCAAACTTCGATATCTCTACATAATTTTATTTAGTAAAAAATTCTATGCAAAAAAATATTTTCCAATTTTGATCTGTTTTGGATGACAGAGAAAACCACTGAAAATTTGGGATTTCCTGCAGGGCTATCTTTCTAATTTTTTTAGGTTGATATTATCTGGCATAGGTGTTGGGTAGATCTGGGAAGAGGACATGGATGCATAGCCAGAAAGCCCTTGAGATCCTATTCTGTATGGGAAAAATCCAATAGATGCAGGATCCAAGCTGTGACTCTAAGCCTAAACAGAGAAATACAGTGGAGACAGATGAATGAAATACCTCACCTGTACATGAAGCTATGTGTTTTCAAAAGCTATTTTGTCGGTCTAATGCCACATTTTTTACCTCTGTTTCACAATCTTTGGAACTAGATATGTCTTTGCTTCCCTCTTCCTTTTACTTTATTACATCTCACAACTCCAGGAATTGGACCTTCAGAAGGAAAGTCATCACCAACAAAGAGCAAAGATCTAGGCAATATTTTGGTAACAGCTCAGTCCGTCACCTTCTTCAGCAAGTGAGGAGGACACCTAACAAGATGATCACAAGGTTGCTCTTCTGCTGGGCAGGATTTTCTTCCTCTTGCAGTCTCAGGCTGCTTTGGAGGTTATGGCCTTTGATCCTCTGCAGCTCTGAAACAATGAACATTAACAAGGATGGCCACCAAGGAAACCTCAGAATTTCTTGGCCTTCTCTACCCTCTCTGTTGCTTTTATCACCACTAAGCAATTGAAGATATGGCAAAATCTGAGGTTTACTGTATGGATGGCTGAAATGACCTCTGGTGATGGAAAATACTTAAGATTCAATTTTCCTGTGTCAGATCAAAGAATAAACATCAGTGGGTATGCAAAGTCTGAAGTCAGTTTAAAGTAAGTTTTAAAATATGACTTCAATATGTTTTTGTTCTTCAGCAAATATTTAAAAATATTTATACAAAATGCTTGTATCTGGTCTGTAGGAAGACTTTTAAATGTCATGGATTGAGAGAGTCTATGGCACAAGCATCCTAATCATAATACAACAGAATTCTTGAGAAACTCTTTCGGCTACTTTTGTCATGATCTTAATTTGAGCCAGGATATTGCCAGGATTTTACCAGTTAGTGAAAGTAAATGATTTTTATTGACTTCATTTGAGCATTTCTCCCACTGATTTTATGAAATATCAAAAGTGATTGGTTTCTAAGGCAGGGATCCTCTTCCCTCTAACTACATAAAAGTTTTGGTTGTTTTCCAAGTACAGAAAAATGCAACTGCCCTTCCTGGTAGAGATTTACGGGAACATTGATAGACTTCAATAAAAAACATAATATTAGGCAGCAATTTCTCAATAGAGTTGTGTGAGAGACTAATAAGTTTGTCTCTCTCGGTATACTCAAAGATAAAATCACTTGCTGTTTGCCCAGACAATATGTATTGGGCAGAGCCACTAAGGACTCTTGGAAGGTGCAAAGATAACATTGCTCACTGGGCCACAGCTGGCCTACAACAATGACCCAGCCATTCACGCCTTCGGGGCAAGACAATCTCCACCCATCAAGTACCCTGGTGTTATAGATGACTCCAGGTAAAAGTTTTTGGTAACAGATTTATTGGCACTAAAAGATCGTAAAAAGGCAATAAAAGCATTAAAAGCAAGCAAAGCAACCGGTTGGGCATGTGAGGGTACAAAACTTCACCCAAAAAGCAACCTTACAATAGTTTTCTTCATTTTATATAGTTACATCGTCTACATAAGCAAACTTATGATAAATAGAAGGCAGGCATATGATAATTAGTCTTAGAATAGGTGGTCAAATCCCTTCTCCCTACATTCAGTGTGGTAAGGGTCAGAGCATCCACTTTCACGCATGCCCAATTGTGCAGGCTTCTTATCTGAAGAAAACAAATTCCTAGTTCTGAATGTTTATCTTTAAGACAGCTCCTTCTCAGCCGTGATGTCTCCAATTAACCAGACAGTATCCTTGCAAGTCTGCAAGATAGGTTTCTTTCCCTTTACCCTCTAAACAGGCCTCACAAGATCCTGACCCTTAATCCCAGTGCACTCTAAATCTTACAATTTTAACACAAATCACCAGTATATTCATCACAATCCCCCATTTTCTTTTTGTCACCATTGATTTGTGTTAAAATTTCCAGATATTTCAGAACCTTCTTAATTGGATCATAATTAAGTTCCTCTATTTTGATCACCTTCAGATCATAACCATATGCTTGTAACTTATTGGCATAAACAATTTTACCTAAAGGTCTTACCATTTTAAAACAACAATTACAATGAATTACACAGGTCAGTATTACAATTATTCCAACAGGTACTACAAACAATTGTTTAAAGCAACTTATATTCGATAAGCAAGAAGTTAACTTATCCCATATTTCTTTAAATCCAGAAGAAGTATCATCCAAAGAAATCTGATGTAATATTTGATTGTGATGTACAATCACTTAACAAAACTACAGATTAACATAACTACAACAGCTTACATTTATGACTACACATACAACATGTAAGAAATCCAAAGCTAACCTGTTTTGAGAGACTATTGACTTCAAGCTATTGAGCTTTTATTGCATCTATGCTTGCATTCATCATAATTTCAGCTGTAGCAGAAAATTTTACCATCGCTTTTTCAAGTTCACTAACCCCAAGCCAAGGTAGAAGCTTCCTAGCAAAACTATGATACTTGTTATGCCTGGTTGGTAGTGGATTTGCTCCCTTTCAACAACTGCAGATAAGTGTTCTGTTCCCATACCTTTACTTCAGATGATGTTATAATCTTAGCTCCATAATGGCCTTTCAACCTACCTGTCATTACTAATATTAGAAGAGAATGTATCCACACATGGGAACATGGTCTTTGATTTTGATTGGACTCCTTATACAAAAATAGGGTTAGGATCAAGATTAGGCTCCACCAGTATATTATAACTCTGCCTCCTTAGCCTACTGGGTGCAACCAGCAGCCAGGTGTCATGTCTTCTTGGCAGCAGTTACATTCTTCAGGAGCCCCACAGATTCCTTAACCCACTGTAAGATTTCATTCGGAGTCTCTTCTCTGCTTCCTCAGTTGGCTTGTTTACCATTTCCCATTGTGCTTTTGTTATTTCAATTCCTCTTCCCTCAAAATCCTCTACAATAATTTTTCTTATGTCTTCCTTACTTTTTTTTTTTTTACTAACCCTTTCAATTTCAAAAACCTGATCTCCTTCTATGATCAGGTGACTGCCTGGTGGATGTGGGGAAGCCTGTTGATGTAGTCTACCTGGACCTCAGCAAGGCTTTTGACACTGTCCCCCACAGCAAACTCCTGGCCAAGCTGTCAGCCCCTGGCTTGGACAGCAGCACTCTGAGCTGGGTTAAGAACTGGCTGGAGGCAGAGCCCAGAGAGTGGTGGTGAATGGTGCCACATCCAGCTGGCGGCCAGTCACTAGTGGTGTGCCCCGAGGATCAGTGCTGGGCTCCATGCTCTTTAACATCTTTATTGATGATCTGGATGAGGGCATTGAGTCCATCATCAGCAAATTTGCAAATGACACCAAGCTAGGGCAGGAGTTGATCTGCTGGAGGGTAGAGAGGCTCTGCAGAGGGACCTCGACAGATGGGCAGAATCCAACAGCATGAGATTTAACACATCCAAGTGGTGGGTTCTGCACATTGGTCACAGTAACCCCATGCAGTGCTACAGACTGGAGTCAGAGTGGATGAAGAGTGGCCAGGCAGAGAGGGACCTGGGGGTGCTGGTGGATGGTAGGCTGAACATGAGCCTGTAGTGTGCCCAGGCAGCCAAGAGGGCCAATGGCATCCTGGCCTGCATCAGGAACAGTGTGGCCAGCAGGAGCAGGAAGGTCATTCTGCTCCTGTACGCTGCACTGGTTGGGCCACACCTCGAGTCCTGTGTCCAGTTCTGGGCCCCTCAGTTTAGGAAGGAGGTTGACTTGCTGGAATGAGTCCAGAGAAGGGCAATGAAGTTGATAAGGGGTTTGGAACACAAGCCCTATGAGGAGAGGCTGAGGGATCTGGGGCCACCCAGCGGGAGAAGGGGAGACTCAGGGAAGACCTCCCTGATCTCCACAACTACCTGAAGGAAGGAAGGCTGCAGACAGAGGCTGGTCTCCTCTCTCAGGCAGCCAGCACCAGAACAAGAGGACACAGTCCCAGGCTGCACCAGGGGAGGTTCAGGCCGGATGCCAGGAAGAAGGTCTACACAGAGAGAGTGACTGCCCACTGGAATGGGCCGCCCGGGGAGGTGGTGGAGTCGCCATTGCTGGAGGTGTTCAGGAGGAGACCCGATAGGGTGCTTGGTGCCATGGCCCAGTTAATCAGGTGGGCTGGATTGGTCGATAGGCTGGACGCGACGATCCCAAAGGTCTCCTCCAACCTGGCCTACTCCATTCCATTCTATTCTATTCTAATTGTTCTTGGTATCCCTAACTAAAAATTTCTCTAGCCTTTATTTCCCACTTACGCCAATCCCTTTCAAGAATTTTCCATGGGGATTTAAATCCTTTTTCGTTACCACAAAATAAGATCTCTATATTTGTCAATCCAAACTGCCTTTTTTTGGGCCTACTTTTACAGTTTTACAGTTACAGCATTCAGGACAAAATACTCCTCAATTATAAGAGATACAAGACCATTTCTTACAACACTTAAAACATTTACAAGTCACCCATCCCCCATGAGTTCTATGATGCTTTATACACAGAATGAAATGGGGATATTCCTCAATGTTCTCTTGCAACACAGATTCAATATCACACGCTATTGCATATATTTCAGGAGGTGGGTCTGTCTTGTAAGTTCCAGAGCTTTCAGACTGAGATGTTACAGTATTGCATTGAGTACTTATCTGTCAGCACTAACTGCAGTCTCAGAGATGCTTCCAATCATCTGTATAAGTGGTGTGGAATTCATGCTGATGTCAGTTTTGCTTTCTCTGTAGAGTCACTCTAATCTCCCCAGGCTCAGAGGTTACTGTCCTTTTACTCGCGACACATGCGTCCACCCTTTTTCTGCAGTCCGGACAGCTGTAATCTGTTGTTGATAAAACAAAAAAAGATCTCTCCCAAGAGAGTGTATTCAGTCTCTGAAACAACTAACAAATCATTTAAACAAATCCTTTTCCAGATTCTATTTCTATATTTTCAAGCAGGGGCACCTTAAAAGGTTCCCCTTTAGCTTCAATTACTGTTGCTGGGGTTTTTCCTTCTCAACCCTCTTAGGAGTCTTAGGAATCCTTTGTATAATCGATTTTCTGCTCCCACATCTACCAAAAAAAATTACCTCCTCCTTCTGGGGACTCATTAGATATTCTTGTCCCCAGAAGATACAGCCCCTGACACCTTTATCCATGATCGATAGTACCCCAAAGGTCCGAGCAGCTACCTGATTTCTGACTTTCCCTTACAGCAGTTACAAACAGTCTAGCTTTTTGTTTCTCTTCATCCCTCCTTACATATACTTTCTGAGCTTCCCATAGTAACTCCTCTAATCCCCTGTCTTGCCAATCCTCGATCTTTTCCAGTTTCTTTCTAATATCTCCCCATGATTTCACCACAAACTGTGTCCTGAGAAGTATCACTCCAACTGCAGG
The DNA here is from genome assembly GCA_011125475.1 of Melanerpes aurifrons. Lineage (NCBI taxonomy): Eukaryota > Metazoa > Chordata > Aves > Piciformes > Picidae > Melanerpes > Melanerpes aurifrons. The sequence continues at coordinate 609,767 of WWNC01000152.1, forward strand.
ATTGGGGTCTATTCCAGAGTACATCTGCAAATCTTTCTTTAATTTTCCCATCCACTCTGTAGGAGATTCATCCTTCCTCTGTTGCTCTCTAAAAGCTTTATCAAAATTCTGTCGTCTAGGAACAGCTTCCCTAATTCCTTGTATTATTATAGTTCTCAGGTCACTCATATTCTGTCTCCCTTGGGGCTGCTGATGGTCCCACCCAGGGTCTTGATTAGGCCACTTTTGATCTCCTGGTGCCCCTCCCTGATTCTGCCTTTCCCATATTCTCATACCAGCCTGTCTAATGTTTCTTTCCTCTGCAGTGAATAGAATACTCAAAATAGACTGCATCTCTTTCCAAGTATATGTATTGGGACCCAAAAATTGGTCCAGTCTCTCAGCTACACCTAAGGGATCATCCAGCAAGGTACCCATCTCTTTCTTAAAACTGCGGACATCTGATGTACTGAGAGGTACAGTCACAAACCCTATTCCTCCTTGCTGCCCCCCCATAGGCACTTCCCTGAGTGGATGTAATTCTACACTGTCTCCCTCTTGTCCATTCCTGTCATTCCTCACTCTGCTTCTTGTTTGGGTGGGTGAAGGAGAAGTTGGTTGCAGGGCTATTTGATTTAGGGGACCTTGACCCCTGTTCTGGTGAAAAGGTGGTGGTAGGTTATCCAGGGGTTCCCATTTCTCCTTCTCCTTGTCTTTGTCCTTATCCTTATCCTCAGCTTTTAATGCCAGTATTGGAAGAGGAGGGGGCCGTGAGACCCTAATCCAAATAGCAACATATTCAGCTTCTTCCTTACTAAAACACTTTTTAGAATTCACATGACCGCTCAAAGCTTGGCAAATCCAATCTTCAAAAGATCCAAAAATAGGCCAAAACACATGTGGTCTTAATGATTCTTTTGGCCATTCCTCCATACAGTAGTGAATCATTCTTTCTTTTGATTTCCCTTTTCTCTGTCCATCATCCTCCCAGTATTGAATGAGCATTCCTAACGGACTCTCTGGAGGAATAGAAGGTAAAGCCTTCTTTCCATCCTGCCTTGATGACTTACTCTTCTTTTGTCCCATTTTCTCCTGACTACCACAAATATTACAAATAATAAACAAATAAAATAAAACTAAATTAAAATAAAACTAAAATAAAAAGTAAAAAAATCCAAAGAATTCCAAATACTCATGCGAGTGGAACAGTCTAAACAATTCCTACTCACGAATACAATTCCTGGCTACTACAAAAACTCATGTGAGTGGAACAGCCTAAACTATTCCTACTCACGAATACAATTCCTGGCTACCACAAATACTTAGGCAAGTGGAATAAACCACAAATACTCATGCAAGTGGAACAATACCACAAATAATCATGCAAGCGGAATAATCAAAATAATTCCTACTCACGAATACCTCTCTTCTTTACCAGCCAGAGCCACCGCGCCAGATCCACCGTACCTCCCCTTGCAGAACCTGAAACAGCGGACTCAAACACTCAAACTATGGTAGCCGAATACAAATGTAGCCGAATCCTTCCCCCCCCAAGCGGTATTCTCACCACCGTGGTCGTCGTCGCTTGGATCTCGTATACGAAGTTTTACGGGGTCCACGTCCTCCAATTGGATGTCAAACAACAAAACAACACAAAAAAAAAGAAAAAAAAGAAAATAAAAGAAAAAAGAAAAAAATTAAAAGAAAAAAAATTAAAAATTTCTTTGCTTGCCTTTATTGAGTTCTGATCGTGCTGACCATTCCGTCTTTTGAGTACAATGAAGCCACAGAAAATGCTGTGGGGCGCCCCTTCATTTGCAGTTCAAAAGATGTGAAGGTTCAGACGATTCCCGGCCAATGCACCATTTGTTATAGATGACTCCAGGTAAAAGTTTTTGGTAACAGATTTATTGGCACTAAAAGATCGTAAAAAGGCAATAAAAGCATTAAAAGCAAGCAAAGCAACCGGTTGGGCATGTGAGGGTACAAAACTTCACCCAAAAAGCAACCTTACAATAGTTTTCTTCATCTTATATAGTTACAATATCTACATAAGCAAACTTATGATAAATAGAAGGCAGGCATATGATAATTAGTCTTAGAATAGGTGGTCAAATCCCTTCTCCCTACATTCAGTGTGGTAAGGGTCAGAGCATCCACTTTCACGCATGCCCAATTGTGCAGGCTTCTTATCTGAAGAAAACAAATTCCTAGTTCTGAATGTTTATCTTTAAGACAGCTCCTTCTCAGCCGTGATGTCTCCAATTAACCAGACAGTATCCTTGCAAGTCTGCAAGATAGGTTTCTTTCCCTTTACCCTCTAAACAGGCCTCACAAGATCCTGACCCTTAATCCCAGTGCACTCTAAGTCTTACAATTTTAACACAAATCACCAGTATATTCATAACACCTGGGCAGGGTGATACAATGGGTTTTACCACCTGTTTCCTGAGGTGTAAGGAATGTGGGAAGCCTTGTCTGGATGGAGACAGGGTAGACGGAGATTCCTCCCCCTCCAGCCAGGATCTTGCCCAAATACACAGCAATACACAGAACCTAAGGATTATTTCCTGCCACTGGAATTCCTGAGGGACAATATTTGAATACATACCTAAGGACTAAAAACTGTATAAAAGACTGGTTTGCAGAGAGAGAAACAGAGGAGAAAAACGGGGAGAAAAACGGAGATGAAGGAAAACACAGGTGACGGGCCAGGCCGCTGAGAAGAGAAAGCCGGGACAACGCTGCTCCGGAGAAAAGAAGCTGCCCAGAGGACCACAGCTCCAGCCAACGCCTCAGCACCCTTTCTCTACAGACCCAGGCTGCCCAGAGGAGCCTCAGCACCGTTCCTATATCAACCTAACATCTCCCCAGAGGACCACAGCTGTTCTCCAGCAAAAGCCTCAGCACCGTTTCCCTACAAACCCAACATCTCCTGCAGCACCTTTCATCCACAGACTTTAACTGTCTTGGGGGGGATGAGGGGTGTGGTAATATAATTCCTTTCCTCTTCTCTCTCTCTTCTCTCTCTCCCTCTCTATTTTCTCCCTCTCCCTTTCTTACGTCCACTTTCTCTATTTTCTCCCTCTCCCTTTCTTATGTCCACTTTATTTATGTAATAAATAGTCTAGCTGTTGATACTTTGGCCTCGTTTGTGCCTCTAATTTCACAACACGGGAATATTTAAAAGAACTGTGTCTCCGGACCTTAACAAGTTGTTATCAAAGAAATAATCACATAAAATCCCTCCATGACATAAATAAAATATATTTTAAAAATCTGATTGCACATAAATTCCGAGTAATTTTTCCATAACCAATACATTTCTATAGAAAACCTGAATCTAATTCTTCTAAATGCTACAGGTCCATTTCTTTAGAGAACTATCCATCTTAGTGTAAAATGTCTTCACTTAAAATGCATTGCAGAAAAATAGATTAAATCTATCTGTGTCTATTTTTCCTCAAAGCTATAAAGAATTTTGAACATTCCATTCCTTGTGCCCTTTTACCAGTCTTCAAACTCTGACATATTACAAAGTCTTTCATAATATAATGGTGTGCTGGGTTGAGGCAGCCCCCTTCCCCACCCCTGGCAACAATAAACACTCAGACAAACGGATTGCAAAAGTGGTGGAAAGTTTAAATAGAAAGCAGTGAACATTTACAGAAAGCCAAAAGCGCAGTGACAAAGAAAGATCCCAAAACAGACCCAGAGAGATCCCATCCCCACCTGAGGGTACACTCAAGACCCCCAGGGCTCTTTCTTCCCCCTCCCACTGCTAGGCTAGTCTCAGCTGGCCAGATCTGAGACTGCCCATCCCCCAGTGGCCTTGGGCTTAGCCAGGCCCAAAGCCAGGAGGCATCTCTCCCAGTTACCGGCTGGTGGAGGAGGAAACAAAAGAGAAAGTGCTAGGCCCCGCACTGGATCTTATAGTGGTGCAAAGAATTGTGGTAGGAAATACTACATAATTTCCTGTGTCCACCCCTCTGGGCTGGACTTCTGGACACAGGAAGTAAACATTGCAGGGGGGCACCCAGCTCAAACTGCAACACGCCACCCCTTATTTCATACCATAATCTTTGCGCCCAAACACATCATTAAATCAGAGAACTTCTGATGACATGTTCGGCGAAGTCCATATCTTCATCTGGGCGTCCACCCAAACAGTCTCTCATTGAGACTCTAGTGTCAGTCCATTCCAGTTCTTCTTCCCTCATCTAATGGAACCTCCCAGCGATGCAGAGTTCACTCTTCTGCGGTGCAAGCTCTTCATGGATCCGTTGGACATCTTGGTCACTTGGAAAGAACCTCACAACTTCTCAACCAAACCTTTATTCCCATCTCTATAAAGCAGTGGAGCTGTATATTTACAAAGCAATGTAGGATATGCAGGGGAATATATACAAATTTACAATATTTACAATATATACAAAGATATACAATAAAGTAACACAGAAATGAGAGTCCCCCCCCTCTGCTGTGGGGGTTCCCCACCTCCGCTCTCCCCCTCTCTCCCCCTTTTCCCCAGAGTGGGTTAGGAAGAGAAAAAAAAAAAAAAGTTAGAAGCAGTTTGTGTTAATTGGAAAGGATTTAATACAGGCCTTGGTAGCTTGTCGGTTTGAAGGCCAAAGCCTTGGCCGAAAGCCCAGGAGCTGCAAGCTGCTGCCCTGCGGAGGAGCGGAAGCGAGACTGGAGATAAAGTGCTGGAATGCCCAGGATACCCTCCTGCACTCCCAGTTCAGAAGGTGCTTCCTCCCACTCTACCAATGAAATTAGTTTAGATAGTTCTAAATCTAGCAACCTCGTCCTTCAGTCCAGCCACCAGGCTAAGCAGACAGTCGATCTGCTCACACCTAATGCAGGAGTCGTCCCCTCTACCCTGCATCTCAAGTGCCAGGTTCCAGCACCGTCTGCAGCCAGATGCCTGGACATCTACCTCTTGCTTATGATACCTACCTATCTGCTTATATTCCCCCTCAGTCTGAGTCGAGACTGACTTTTTAAAGGAGTTATTGCGGCGAGTTACCACCATGGCTAGCCCTGCCCACGGAACCTACTGGAGAAAGTTTTTTTTTTTTTTAAAAAAATTGTGGCGGCGCGCGCGTCCGAGCGAGAAGCCGGGCTGAAACGGAAGCTGCCGCGAGCTGCCGCCGGCTTTTAAACTGCCGCGGCACGCAGGGGAGTCCGAACGATCCCGAACACGTGGAGAATTGGTGAGAGCCGATTCCTGCCGAGCGCAGAGACTCTGTGCGGGTCCTTCAGTTCAAAAAAAGCAGCAGTCCGTGCTTTTCCGAGGTTTCTGTTCTCGATGGGTGTTCCCGATGGAGCTTACCGCTGAAATGGAAGCTGTCGCGAGCTGCCGCCGGCTTTTAAACTGCCGCGGCACGCAGGGGAGCCCGAATGATCCCGAACACGTGGAGAATCGGTGAGAGCCGATTCCTGCCGAGTGCAGAGACTCTGTGCGGGTCCTTCAGGTCAAAAAAAGCTCTCATCCAGCAGAGGCAGGAGCCAAAAGGAGATCCAACAGCTATGATGCCCTGCTTTTTATACCCTGGCTGGGCAGGGAGGGGGAAGTGGAACAGACTCAGCTTTCCCGGGGGAAACGCCCTGCAGGGAGGGTAAGGTACCTGCAAGCCCTCCACCCTACTTTGTTTATTTGTTTTCAGAAAAGAGCGTTAACCCACCACAGTGTGTAAGAAATGTACTGAAGCAAATTATGATGCCTAAGAAACCTATGTGAAAGAGAACAATTCTAATAAGGTCAAATAATAGCAAAATTGAAATGTCTTGGTTCTTATGAGGAAAAAACAAGTAGCCAATAGAGATGTAAGAAATTGTAAGTTTAGGATTATATTTACTTACCTCTTAATAGACAAGTTTTGTTATTACCAAAAGAAAAAGCCTGTGCACTAATAAAGAGTAAAACAAACTAATTGATCAATGTATTAATTAATTTCCTTTAGTTTCCTAGGCTAAGCCACATATGTCAATTACACTGCCGTGACTTTTTGACTCTTACTGGAAAGGAAAATATAATAAATAAAAAAAAGCAAAAAGTCAAGGTTTTAGTGCTATTTCTTGTGCAGAATACTTTACTTAGTGTCAATATCTGACAATATTTTATTCACTTTCAATCATCATGCTCGACTAATCATGATCACATGCAAACATATATTCAAGACAATTTAGTTAATTATGGCTTTCTTGTAGTAATGCTGAATTTTCAAACACAAGTAAGCCTAAACAATGCATTTTGTATAGATAATTAGGTAGCCATTATCTCACATCAAATATGCTCTAAACCTGACTTTCTAAAGAGGTTTTGTTTTTGGTTTTTTTGTTTTTTTCCAAGACAGCATGGATAATTCAAGGTGGATTTAAAAAATTTAAAGCACCCTTTAATCCTGCCACAAAATGAGTATAATATATTTCACTGGATGTATATGAATTGAGAGAGGTAGGAAAGTGTTTCTTGGTGATTTAATATGAAAAGGAGTATCAACAAATCTGAATGGCTTCTGAGCAAAATCTCAAAAGTAAATGAATGCCTGCATCAAAAATGCCTTTTCAATAATTCCTTTCCTTCTATCCATATCTTTATTTTGACCTATGCTGCTTTTCCATTGGACCTTAGTGCAGGTAATAAAAAAGACAGTGATAAATCGTTTGCTAATCATTCATTAGATAAATCTCTTGCACTGGCATTACCCTATATATATATATACACACTGTACAAATTCTAAATGTCATAGCAGTGTATCTCATGGTCTCATTTGTCATTTATTACTCCAGATATTTTTGGCCTAATGTTTAATTTCTACATTAAAAGGGATGAGCCAGAGCAGTAAAAAAAAGCAGACTATGATCACATAGTAAAGCAGTGGAGCAGAGCAGCTGTGTTTTGGGAAAAGGCCTTATCTCAAGGATATCTTAAGCACAAACTTGAAAGCTTTCACAATCTTCAGGAAATATACAGAAAAACATATATTAAAAAAGAAATTCTATTGTGTAGAATATCTATTTCAACAGGTCTGCTGGAGATAGGCTCTGAGCATAAAAATTACAGAAAAGAGGTGACTGGTATTATGCAATTTGTAGCTATATTTGGGTTATGTCAACAGTGCAGTATACAGTAGGACAATTTAACTGGGCTAGGGGCTTTTCCCTTCCTCAAACTACTACAAAAATTCTGAATGGATTCTGTTGAAAAACATGTTTGTGGAAGTAGGCAGGAGGGGAGAGTGTTTGCCTTGGCCTGGTAGCTGCATCCCTAGTCATATGGAAAATCTGAGACAGAAAGGGCTGGGATAGAATGTCTCACCCCAGGAACACCTCAACATATTCAAACAAGAGAAGCTCTAGGTGACCAGAGCAGGGCAGCAGAAGGAGAGGTGGCAAAAAGGAAGCTTCTGGGCATCAGACAGAGAGGCTATGAAAGGAAGCAGAGGTGTTATTTTTGAGGGGAGCAAAGTCAAAGCCTGTTCTCAGAGGGGAGGGAAAGCAAGCATCATTCCTAGTAGTGCGAAGACTGAGCTGATGTCTGTGCTGTGCAAGAGGCTGCAACAAGTGCTGCATTGGAAAGTAGTACTGCAGAGAAGAGGACAACTTTGCAAGGACAAAGAGGAGAACAGAAGGAATATATATTTTCAGGACTCTATTTAGTTTATCAGCCATAGCAGATGTAAGTTTTCCCTACATAAATTTGCATCTCATAGCCCATTCTTTGTATGGTCTTAGAAGACACAACTTTAGAAGTTAGCACCACGTGGTACCACTCTCTCCTGAAAGCAATGTCTGTTTGAACAAAATGTTTGGATGGCTATGGGAGCCTGGCAGCTTCATGAGAAAAAAGTCTATATCCATGGCCACCTATAAAAACTGAGGAAAAGGATCTGAAAAGAATGGTGGGATCAGGTGTCTCATCAGAGATGAGACAGGTGGTTATTTGTGTCTTTTTTAGAAAGCAAAAAAGTGGAAAGCAGTAGAAGAACCTTCTCTTTTCTGCAAAGACAAAAGGTAGAAGACAAAACAGATGCCTAAACATAGTTTTCACTTAGGGAAAAAAAGGTGGAAGAAAAAAATCAGAATTATTAGCTGCCCATAGATGTGTTCTTTGTATCATTATTTTCTTGTAATTTTCATAATTTCATTTGGATAGTAACCCATTATAGTGTCTCATGAGAATACATTTAGGTTCAGGTTTGTGGTTTCGAAATATTTTTAATTATTTTAATTAACTCTAAACACTATTAATAATAGACATACCTGAATTTAAATTGCTGTGAGCTTTTTATACCATCCTGTATAATATCAAAGAGGTTCCTGATCCTATGCGCATCAATAAGACAGTAAAAAGTGGACTTATTGCACTGAGGAACATAGAGTCTAAAAACAATGCTCTGCAGCAAGGCAGGAATAGTGAGATGAAAAAGATCCCAGATGTGTGAACAATGCATGTGACCTTGACTATGTGATAGCATAGCTGTGACCACAGGACCAGTTGCCAACTGTCTTTAGGGTGTACAATGCAATTTCAGCATTCCTATAGATTTTAATTGCTTTGACATAATACACAAATGAGAAGAGAAAAAAGCCCATGGACACACAGAAATATAAAAGAATTGCAACAAGTAAATGCAAGAATTTGTAAGATAGATTTTACAGTGTTAGTGATGTGCAAAACACAGACTGACCTTGAACAAACTCCTCAAACATGTACCTGCAATCAGACATTAGGACCCAGTTTCTCAAAGGGGCATTTGTTTAAGCAATTCCAGAGTAGAAATCAGAAACCAAGGCCTGAGCAAGGAATCACGTCATAGCAGAAAAACTGAATCAATGGACAAAAGAATAGCACTGGTCTTCTCTGTTTTCATGATTTCAGTGCACACAGCAGCACAGTAGTTGAACAACATCATGAGGAGTGAGAAGTACAATTGCATGTCTGTCTGTGACCTAGTGGCTTGGTTAAGGAATCAGCACAGACTGAAGGCAATTGCTAGCAAGATGTCTACATGTGGATCTTTTGGAAAGAGTTTAATAACATGGAACCGGCTCTTCAATGCCAGATAGTCTCTATGAAGGAACACTCACAGCTATGTGTATTTTACTACAGATAAAGTTGGGAGAATTGATCTGCTACTGACAAGAGGAAGTCCTAGTCTCATTTTGTGTGCCAGAGCTCAGGTAAGGAGAGAGCAAGTGGGAGGGAGAGAGGAAACCATTAGCTAAGGAAGACTCCTGCATCTGCTGTCAGCAGCCCAAAATATGACGTGGTAGTGTCACACAGACTAGAAATGAAGTAGTGATTCTGAAGATTGTTTCCCTCTTCAGATGTAAAAAAGGAATTCTATCCAATCAGCTTTATACATAAAAAACCTGAACAGACACAGGTGCCTAGTATGCAATTTCAATTCAGTCCCCTAAGCTCCAGTGAGTGACACATCTCAAACTCTTGCTGTGTTTTGGAGCACCTCTTCTATGAGGACAGGCTGAGAGAGTTGGGATTGTTCAGTTTGGAGAAGAGAAAGCTTATTGTGGCCTTCCAGTGTCTGAAGGGGACCTACAAGAAAGCTGGTGAGGGACTTTTTAGGGTGTCAGGTAGTGATAGGACTAGAGGGAATAGGTTCAAGCTAGAGGAGGCTAGATTTAGATTAGACATTAGAAGAAGTTTTACACCATAAGGGTGGAGAGATACTGGAACAGAGTGCCCAGGGATGCGGCAGAAGTCCCATCCCTGGAGGTTTTTAAGCTCAGGCTGGATGTGACTCTGGGCAACCTGATCTAGTGGAGAGTGTCCCTGCCCATGGGAGGGTGGTTGGAACTAGATGATCCTTGAGGTCCCTTCTAACCCTGACAATTCTGTGATTCTGTGTGAATTTATTCTTTTTCAGAGGCTACTCAGTCTCCCTACAGCCAGTCTAATTTCCCTCACACCATATCAGACCAGGTCGTTAATTTTCAAGGTGTTGCCACAGGGAAGTCAGGTGATCCCAAATGGCTCTCAAATTTCATACCTTCTCCCTCTAAGTCTTGATCAAAAAGAGAGAACACTTCAGTTGTTTTTTATGGGAAGAGACATGATTTTCTCTCTAAATAAATTTAGTGAGATCTTGAAGACACTCAGAATGGTCCTTTAGGATGCTGTCGTAGGGTTGGGGGAAAGACCGGGGCCTTCTTCCCCCCCTGTAAGTAAAGGGAAGAAAAAAAAATGGAAAGGGAAAGAAAAACACACAGCCAGATTAGCGAAGGAGTGTGTGCTGTATATTTACAAAGCAGTTTAGGAAATGCAGGTTTATGTACAGAATTTACAGTATTTACAATATATATAGAAATATACAACAAAGTAGCACAGAAATGAGAGTTCCCTCCTCTGCTGAGGGGGGTTCCCCACCCCTGCTCCCCCTTCTCTCCCCCTTTTCCCAGAGAGGGTTAGAAAGAGAGAAAGAGAGCAAATGTTAAAAATGTTAAAAAGCAGTTAGGCGGTTATGTGTTAGAAGAGGCCTTATCTTATCAGTCAGTTTGGCCGAAAGCCCAGAAAGCTGCGAGCTGCAAGCCACCGAAGGAGGGGAAGAAAGACTGAGACTAGTCCCACCGGGAATAAAACTTAAGGCAGTGCTTCTGCCTCTCCACCAATGAAATTAGTTTAGACCTGTCCTTTATTTATAAACATTCGGCCATAGTGTCCCTTTGTTAAAGGCACCGCCTCAAACAGTCACAGATGCAAACATTCAGTTAGCTTTAAAGACAGTCATTGCTTTGATTCAACATATACTTAAACTTTCAGTTACAAAAGAGAACTCCAGGACTGCTTCAGCCAGGTAGAGCCCTAAAGGGCTAAAATTTTGCCAGGAAATTACTGGAGCAGAGCAGTTTGCTGCCCATGCCCTCTTTATCACAGCCAACATTTTTATTCTGAAAATGGGAAGAAGATGGAGAATCTGGTTGTGTTTGCTCTAGGCTGCTAGAGAAATTCCTGTGCCTGAAGAGTTGCCAGATGCCCAGGGGCTTTCTAGCCCCTTGTTCGGATGTGCCAACATGAAACCCTGTAACCGTTTTCCCAGCTACAGCGAGCAGATAGAGGACATTACAAATTCTATTTCTGTACATTCTTTTCTCAGTTTTGATGTGACTTCAAAAATGTAGAATATGAGGTGTGAAGTATTGAATTGAGAGAGACCATTCTAAACTTTCAATAGCAGAATTTGGGTCAGGATTCAGTAATTCAGTATTCCTAAGGTTGGAAGAGACCTCAAAGATCATCGAGTCCAACCTGTCACCACAGACCTCATGACTAGAGTAGGGAGGACACTACTGCCCACTGCAGGCTTGAACTTGCGACCTTCCCATTAAGGGTCTTACGCGCTACCAGCTGAGCCACTGATTCTGCCCAATTAAAAAGCTTAGAATTGGGAGTTGGTTTGTGTTGTTAGAAGAGGTAACACTCAATGTTTATAGTTATTATCTAGGATGGATGTGCTGAAAGGTTCCTATTCATACTTGCTCCAATAAAAACCAAGGTAGCTGTTAAATCTTGAGTACCATGTTCAGGGTGCAGAAAGTAAAAGGCTGCATCTGTGGGGAGGGATGGACAGGACAAGCGACCTACAAGGTATTCCATTCCATATATGTCATATTCATTATAAAACTGAAGGATCATGAGCATTAAGCCTTCTTCATTGTCTTCATAGAATCATAGGATAGTCTGGGTTGGAAGGGACCTCCAGAAGTCATCTTGTCTAACTCTCCTGCAGTAAGCAGGAGCATCCTCCATTACATCAGGTTGCCCAAAGCCCTGCCAAGCCTCATGGTAAAGAGCTTCCTCCTAACATCCAACCTAAATCTCTTCTTCTCTAATTTAAAACTGCTGCCCTTTGTCCTATCATCACAAGAATATTACTACAGAGATCCAGAGTGGAGTCTGTCTGTTCTGACTTCAATCCCAATCCATGCATTCTTGAATTCAGTTCCTATCTGCTGTTGAGTCCAGTTTGGGACTTCCCCAGTGCCTGTTGCACCATGAGTATTGACCACAATTTAAATGCCATCAGTAGGGTTAGGTTCAATGTTGGTTCTATATATATTTTAATCTATTTCATTCTATTTTTATTATTTTTGTTAAAGCTGTTTCAGTTTTCCAGTCCATAAGGCTCTCCCTTATCCCCTGCCCTTTCCACTTTGGGAGGGTAGGTAAGTTAATAGAGAGCATGTGTCATTTGTCTAGAGGCCAACCCAACCCTAACCCTTGATAAGAATATATGTGAGATTCATTCATTTCAAGAAAGGTAGAAAAAGCTTGCAGAGAAGACCCTAGGTCATGTGAAATCTCACTTGATAAACACAATGATCTTCATATCTCTCTAGTGGTAGATACCTATGCAGATACCAATTTGCAGACAGCTCAATTTGAGTTGACTATTTCCTCTTAGTTGACTCTATTCATAGCATGAACATCAGCCTCATATTATTGGACTTGATGATCTTAAAAGGCTTTTCCAGCCTAAATCATGCTATGATTCGACAATTCATAACTTTTCTCCACATTGTTTTTTTTATTCTAGAAAGAATAAAAACAGGTTCATGAACCTGGAAAAGGGGAAACATTGCCCCCATCTTCAAACAGGGTAAGAAGGAGGAACCAGGGAACTACAGGCCAGTCAGTCTCACCTCTGTGCCTGGAAAAATCATGGAGCAGATCCTCCTGGAGTTACTACACGCTCAAAAGAATAGTGAAGAGGTGATTGGGAACAGTCAGCATGGCTTTGCCAAGGGCAAATCCTGCCTGACCAACCTGGTTGCCTTCTATGAGCAGGTGACAAAATTAATAGATGAGGGGAGAGCAACTGATGTCATTTACCTGGACCTGAGCAAAGCCTTCGACACTGTCCCACACCACATCCTGGTCTCCAAACTGGTGACACATGGGTGTGATGGGTGGACCACTAGATGGATAAGGAACTGGCTTGATGGCCGCACCCAAAGAGTGGCTGTCAATGGCTCCATGTCCCAGTGGAGGCCAGTGACAAGCGGAGTCCCTCAGGGATCAGTCCTGGGACCTGTCTTGTTCAACATCTTTGTGGGTGACATGGACAGTGGCATTGAGTGCACCCTCAGCAAGTTTGCTGATGACACCAAGCTGTGTGGTGCAGCAGACACGCTGGAGGGAAGGGAGGCCATCCAGAGGGACCTTGACAGGCTGGAGAGGTGGGCACAAGCCAACCTCATGAAGTTCAATAAGAGCAAGTGCAGGGTCCTGCATCTGGGTCGAGGCAATCCCAAGTACATATACAGGCTGGGCAGTGACTGGCTGGAAAGTAGCCCTGAGGAGAGAGACTTGGGGGTGCTGGTGGACAAGAAGCTCAACATGAGCTCTCAATGTGCACTTGCAGCCCACAAAGCCAATCAGATCCTGGGCTGCATCAGGAGAAGTGTGGCTAGCAGGTCGAGGGAGGTGATCCTCCCCCTCTACTCAGCCCTGGTGAGACCCCACCTGGAGTACTGTGTCCAGTTCTGGAGCCCCTATTACAAGAGGGATGTGGAGGTGCTGGAACGTGTCCAGAGAAAGGCCACGAGGATGATCAGAGGGCTGGAGCACCTCTCCTATGAGGACAGACTGAAGGAGTTGGGGCTGTTCAGTCTGCAGAAGAGAAGGCTCCGAGGTGACCTAATTGTGGCCTTCCAGTATCTGAAGGGGGCCTACAGGAAGGCTGGGGAAGGACTTCTCAGGATCTCAGGTAGTGATAGAACTAGGGGGAATGGAATGAAGCTGGAGGTGGGGAGATTCAGGCTAGATGTGAGGAGGAGGTTCTTCACCATGAGAGTGGTGAAACCCTGGAATGGGTTGTCCAGGGAGGTGGTCGAGGCCCCGTCCCTGGGGGTGTTTAAGATCAGGCTGGATGAGGCTCTGTCCAGCCTGATCTAGTGTGGGGTGTCCCTGCCCATGGCAGGGGTTGGAACTAGATGATCCTTGTGGTCCCTTCCAACCCTGAATGAAACTATGAAACTATGAAACCTGTTTAAAAAATGAGAGGGCAACCTATGAAGACTGTTTCTTAGAGATGGGGAACTTTGTGTCTGACTCTATTTTCATGTTTTTTTTTTCAAGCATAAATAGGCTCAAAGACTACTTCCAAGTATCAGAAAAATAAAACTCACATTTTAGCAGAGAAAGAAGCAATATGTAGTGTGTAAGCTCAATTTGTCGCATCACTATGTCTGTTCTAAGCTAAATTGAAAACGTAAAGAGGTCTCTGCCCAGTTCCCACAGGTTAGATGTTACAGACAAATATTTGTTATCACAGAATCCACTGTCATTACTGTTTGCAATCCAGCTGAGACATTGAAACTGAGATAGCAGAGAATGAGCTATGGTGTCAAGGACAGACTTGATAAAAATTGCATTACTGGGACAGTGTGAATAACCCTCTATGGTGGGTTTTCCATTGCTGCCCGCACTCTGTGAAACAGAGACCATCAGTCTTTAGTACTGTTAGCTGAACCATTGCATCATAACTTGTAAATCATGGACTGGGTAAATTACATTTCTAATTGTCCTTCAGCAGTTCAAAAACATAAACAGGCCATTAACAAGAGATTTTTAATGCTTAATGTTTATTGTGGTTTTTTTTTATTGGTGTCTTATGGCTGGTATTTAAATATGCATTTAAACAAGAGAGCAGAGAAAAACCTGGGGACAAGCTGGAGGGAATGGAAAACACATTTGTGTTATCATTATTCTTTTTTAAAAATACATTCTGAAATCATCTCTTCCAAACTCTAATTTCAACAGACCACATCATAACCTGCCAGAGAGGATGTCTTTGATTTCTTCAGAAAAATCTGTTTTGAACAGTTCTGTGTAAGGTATAAAAGAAAAGCTCATACAATCACCCACCATTAACATAATGTAGCAATCTCATGCAGGAAGGCTATATTTTAATAGCCCTTTAAATATTCCCCCCAATATATTAGTAAGTAATTGGTAAATCATGGCAGGATCCATCTGGCAATATCCCTTCATTATTGGTTGTCTGAATACTGATTTCATTTGGCATTCAAATGCAAGATCACATGATGGTTTCTACTGAATATATAAAGCCATAAATATCTATATAGTAACACATAAACCCAGGTTTGCTGTGGCGAAGAACCATCCCTGCAGCCAGCATAACAGCTGAAGATTTGTTTTCAATTCACTTAGAAAAATATATAGAGACCATTATATTCCAACAATTGATTGTATTATTTATTACATATAATTTTAATGAGAATATTTTCAATAAAGGACATCTCTTAATTTTAATTTAAATATTTGTTTTCTGCTATAGTACTACACTATACTATATGTTCTACTATAAATCACAAGTTATTGTTTTTGTAGCAAGATGAACCTATTTTTCAGTAAATGCCAGTATTTCCAGGTAGTGAGAACTTACCTTGGATAATGAATTTCTGTTAATGATACATTAGCTAACTAGAGGGTGATTAATTGTGCATGTCTCATCCAATATTCTAGGGAACTAGCTTCCAAATTCAGTATCTGCCACAACACTGGCCAGCTTTTTGATAGTAGTGTTTTATGTCAATCCAGAATCTTTATTCTTATAAAATACTCTGATTGTATAAATCTTACAGTTATTAATTTGAATTGGAGGTGAATGGAAGTTTGATATATTTGTTGAATTATAAAACATTCATGCTAAAAAAGACAGGTATTAACTCTTTCTGAGTATGATTTCCCACTGAAAATTTAAATACTTGAAGCTATTCAGATGAATGTCTTGGAACACTCACAACATCTACAAAGCTTTTCGTTTCCTTGGAGCCTGTTACTATCCTTTGGTCTTCATCCAGCAGCTTTATCTTACTTTCTTTTTGAGGAGTGAATCATTTAGCTTTCCATTTTACAGAATATCCATCTACCCCTGCAGTCTTTGCAATTAGCCAAAAAAACCTTTTCCCTACTCTTTTTTAACTGAAGAATTAATAACTAGAAATAATCCTGCACTAACAGAAGAAGGGCTGGACAGCACAATTTTTTTCTCTATGTAATTTCTCTGTAGATTCATACTTTTAGGTAAACAGTCAAATAGCATCAGAGTGATATTGGGAAGCAATAATATCACAATTATCATTCAGAAAAAATATTCCTGGAAATCACTGGAAATCAGCATAAATGCATCTGGGATTTTCAGTTTAATTGGCTGGCATGATGAAAAGCTAAAAATCTTTCCTCAGCAGACAAATTTGGTTGAAACCCAGTGAGTTTTCTGAACTTACATGATGATTCACAAGTGTTTGGTCATTGAATTCAAAGATAGAAAACCACAGGACCAGGACTTTTCCTGTTGCTGAATGACTGAACATTATAAACTTTTGATATTTTTTGGACATTAAAACACTAAAACTGTCATTTTTTTCTCCACATGTAAAGGTACATCTCTGAGCATTGTCACTCCAAAGACAATTTTGTCTTTTTCACCCAGTTCTGGTTTGATATCACTGAAGAAAATGACCAAAAGGTTGTTTAAGAAATGACTATGATGAGGAAAAACACAAATGCCTCTAAGATTTTCCTATCAGTTAAAACTTGTGTGAAGTAGATGTTAATGTTTAGATCTTTGAGCATTTGTATCTGTATAATGAAGTCTGTAATAAAAGTGGCATAAAACCAATCAATAAAAAAGAAAAAAATGCCATTTTATTTCACTACAGATTAGTTTAATGTTTTTTGCTAATTAATTCATAAAGAATATAGTTTCAAACTGCATAGCTGAACATGGACTACAGATATGATATTATAAACTAAGTAAAATTGCATTCTGTCTTCTATCACTAGCCAGTCTTTATAGTGTGTCACAATCCAATTTATAAAGTACTAGATACTAAAATTGTTGTTTGATGTGTATACCTTCTACTTCACTGAATTGGTTAAAATATTTCTATTCAGCATTGTATTTTCAGAGACAAATATTTTTAAAAAGTAACAATCTGAATAGCTATGGAATTCTTTGAATATTTTGTGAGCTTTTTAATATTGGAAAATATGGGGGCGACGGAGATTGGAATCAATACGGCTGACCAATATGATCGAGAATTGTTCCTTTATCGTTCCAGTGTTGCAGGCCTATGGAGCACGCCTGTGGTGCAGTCCTGTAGAGCAGGCCCGTAGTGCGAGTATAGCACAGTAAAGTGTAGAAGAAGAGACAGGAAAGGCAGAAGTGCGTAGCAAGGGAACTTCTACAACTTATATAAACTCGGAGTGCCTTGTTGGCATGGCTTCATTGGTTCCCATCGCACTATTACAGATTATTGGTCCAACTACTCACGACACGCAAGGTTTGTTGATGCAGGTGCATGTCCTGTTGTCCCAAGATAACTTTCCGTGTTTATAGCTACCAGTGCCTTGTTTTAGTTACATGCTGCAGGCACAGCACTGTTTTGCTACACTGCTAGCTGGCTCTGCATTTATGCTGAGCATGGCCTACCACCATGTCAGGCTCTAGGCCTGCACTGCCAGATTGCTCACACTGCTCGTCGCTGGCATTGCCACAAATCCCCCTTTTTGTTTTTGTGAGCAATCTGGTCATGGGAGTTGTTCTCATCCCATACAAGATGCTACTTGCATACACAGAAGCAAACAAGGTAAAGCTAAGCTGTGTAGCAAAAGCAAGAGTTCTGTAGTGCAGCATGTCTAACAGACTGGTGTAACCCATACAAGGCACAAAGCTTAAGCTGAACTAGTTACAATGCTCTACAGAGTTGGCATCATACATGGTCAAAGATAACAAACATTGTAAAGAAGAACTTAGATCTTAATAGTTCCGATCTTTACATTTCACTCCTCTTATTGACAGAGAAGACTTGATTATGCCTGAACACATTGCACACAGAGATTGAGGCACAAATGCAATCCTTAGCGCTGTCTTTTACAATCGGCTTTAGGACTATGTTGCATCTTTATTTTCTCTAGGATGGTCAAAAATCATGAATTGCTTAATGGTAGCAAGATTTCTTTAATCTGTAAAGGTAGATATGGCCAGGCTCTAGCTTCACAGACAGAAAACTTGCAGGCAAACAGCAAGAGGAAAAAGAGCTTCATTGCATTGCCCAATATAAAATTACACAGAATAATGTTGTTTTGCTCATCCTAGTGATTCTGATCTCTTAATGTTCACACAACAGTATGACCGTTTGAGACTGTGCCTTTAAGAAAGGGAATATGGTGGACGGAAGTTGGTAAACGAAAAGAAGGATCTAAACTAATTTCATTGGTAGAGTGGGAGGAAGCGCCTTCTGAACTGGGAGTGCAGGAGGGTATCCTGGGCATTCCTGCACTTTTATCTTCAGTCTTGCTTCCGCTCATCCTTAGGGCAGCAGCTCTCTGTTCTGGGCTTTCGGCCAAGGCTTGACCTTGAAATTAACTGCTTTCCAATTAACACATAACTGCTTCTAACTTTTTTTTTTTCTCTTTTCTCTCTCTTTCTAACCCGCTCTGGGGAAAGGGGGAGAGAGGGGGAAGCGGAGGTGGGGAACCCCCTTCAGCAGAGGGGGGAACTCTCAATTCTGTGCTACTTTGTTGTATATTTCTGTATATATAGTAAATATTGTAAATTCTGTAAATTCCCCTGCATATCCTGTATTGTTTTTGTAAATATACAGCACCTATTGCTTTGCTAATTCAACTGTGAGGGTTTTTTTTTCCTTTCCCTTCAATTTTTTTTCCTTCCCTTTACTTTACAGGGGGGGGGAGGAGGGCTTTTTGGCCTTACCCTTCCAGCCCTACGACAAACAGTTAAGCAGTCACAACACTCAGCTATTAGTTAGATGCTTTCTGTTGACATCTTGGTTTATCGTGACCGTCGTTGAGGTCAGTGCTAAGCAGGTTTGCTGATTGTCATTTTCATGACAGTTGTGCTGTGTTCATGCTGTCTTGTGGTGAGAGGGTTAAAGGACTTTGCAAAGTTGATGTTTCTAGGGTTACAGCACTTTCAAGGGTTGATATTCCTAGGGTTACAGCATTTCTAGGGTTGCCATAAGCTAATTTTTTGCTATGGGGTATTCTCTCTTTCCCCCCCTTTTTTTTTGTTTTTTGGTTAATAATCTCTACTAAGCAAAATGTAAAGATGAAACTTCATCCTGTAGGATGTCTACATTCAGAGGCACACTTAGTTAACAAGAGAGAATACAAAGTTATCAAGCAACCACAATATTCAGTCCTAATTCGCATGATGCTGTGGTACATTCTTCTCATTGATGCTGTTTGATCCCAGATTATCATAACAGTTATTGTGATCGATGTTCGACTGCATGGGAAATGCTGTGTCCTCATGGTCTTGATTCTTCTGCCGTTGTTTATTGCGATGATTGCAGTTAGCAGAAAAGAAGGCTCGAGGTGACCTGATGGTGGCCATCCAGTATCTGAAGAGAGCCTACAAGAATGCTGGGGAGGGACATCCTAGCATGTCAGGAAATTACAGGACTAGGGAGAATGGAACAAGGCTGGGGACGGGAAGATTCAGGCTGGATGTCAGGAAGAAATTCTTCACCGTGAATGTGGTGAAGCCCTGTGTGGTGGGTTGGAAGGGTAAGGCCAAGAAGCCTCTTCCCTCCCCCCCTGTAAAGTAAAGGGAAAAGAAAAATTGAAGAAAAAGGAAAAAAAAAACGCACAAGCTGAATTAGCAAAGCAGTGGAGCTTTATATTTACAAAGCAATGTAGGATTTGCAGGGGAATATTTACAAATTTACAATATTTACAATATATACAAAGATATACAATAAAGTAACACAGAAACGAGGGATCCCCCCTCTGCTGAGGGGGGTTTTCCCACCTCCGCTCTCCCCTCTCTCCCCCTTTCCCCAGAGTGGGATAGAAAGAGAAAGACAAGAGAGAAAAAAAAATGTTAGAAGCAGTTTGTGTTAATTGGAAGGGAGTTAATACCGGCCTTTATCGGGTCTTCAAGGCCGAAGCCTTGGCAGAAAACCCAGCACAGAGAGAGCTGCTGCACGAAGAAGAGGCGGAAGCAAGACTGAAGATAAAGTGCCGGAGTGCCCAGGATATCTTACCTGCACTCCCAGTTCAGAAAGTGCTTCCTCCCACTTCACCAATGAAATTAGTTTATATTATTCTTTCCGTTTACCAACTTCCATCTACCATATTCCCTTTCTTAAGGGGACAGCCTCAGCCGGTGACAGTCCACCCCTTCTAAACAATTTCATTGGCTGTTCATACTGTCCATCCAATCCAAAACGATATTTACAGTTCGTGAGTAAAGTTCATAGTCCATTCCGGCTATGCTCAGATGTAGATGATTCAAAAGTCCAAGAAAATCAGAAAATGAGAAAAATGGAAAACAGTTCATTTCTTCACCGACGAAGCGAAGAAAAGGGAAACAGGGAAATCTCAGGGTCTCTTAGTTGACTCAGGGCTCTCAGGGATCTCAGGATTCGTGCACCATAGATTCCTCGTTGATTCTTCTTTTGGGCGCAATGTAGCTGTACAATGGTTTGAAATTAACCTCTTTCTGCTAAAGTTAAATTTCTTTGTGGAATACACTGAATTTCACCATTCTCTTGCATTACCCAATAAGTGTGACCCGGACCTTCAGCTGAAACCACCCCTCGGACAGGTTTAGCCTCTCCTGAGGGTGAAAATACCCAAACAGTTTTACCTAACAGATTCTTTTCTCTACCAACAGGAACTCTATCACCTTCTACTTTCCGTAGCAAATCTGAATGTGCAGGTCCAGCTCGGTTCACTGAACCTCTACTATTTACCAGCCAGGTTGCTTGTGCTAGATGTTTTTCCCAGTTTTCAAAGATCCACCCCCCATGGTTTTAAGAGTGGTCTTCAACAAACCGTTGTAGCGTTCAATCATCCCTGAAGCTGGTGCATAGTAGGGAATATGGAATATCCACTCAATACTGTGCTCTTTTGCCCAGTTCTTTACAAGGTTGTTCTTGAAATGAGTTCCGTTGTCTGACTCAATCCTCTCTGGAGTTCCGTGTCTCCACAGGATTTGCCTCTCCAGACCGAGAATGGTGTTGCGTGCAGTTGCATGTGGAACTGGATAAGTTTCCAACCATCCAGTGTTTGCCTCTACCATAGTAAGCACGTATTGCTTACGAGAACGAGAACGTGGTAGAGGGATGTAGTCAATCTGCCAAGCTTCATCATACTTGTACTTGGACCATCTGTCACCATACCACAAGGGCTTAAGTCGTTTTGCCTGCTTAATAGCAGCACAAATGTCACAGTCATGGATGACTTGTGTGATAGCATCCATGGAAATGTCTATGGATCTGTCATGAGCCCATTGGTATGTTGCATCTCTGCCTTGATGTCCTAACGAATCATGAGCCCACTGAGCTAAGAATATCTCACCTCGGTGTTTCCAGTCGAGATCAAGATTAGAGTCCATGTCTACTTGAGAAACTCTTGCAACTAGATCTGCCTGATGGTTGTGTTGCTGTTCCTCAGTAGCTTTGCTCTTAGGAATGTGAGCATCGATGTGTCTCACTTTCACTGGAATTCTCTCGATTCGATCAGCAATGTCCTGCCACAGGTTGGCTGCCCAAATGGGTTTTCCTTTTCTCTGCCAACCACTCTTTTTCCCGTTCTTTAGCCAACCCCATAGAGCATTGGCTATCATCCATGAGTCAGCGTAGAGATAAAGCTTTGGCCATCTCTCACGTTCAGCTACGTCGAGAGCTAGCTGGACAGCTTTTACCTCTGCGAACTGACTGGATTCTCCTTCTCCATCTTTCGCCTCTGCAACTCGGCGTGTTGGACTCCACACTGCAGACTTCCACCTTCGCTTGTTTCCAACAAGACAACAGGAACCGTCTGTGAACAAAGCATATTTCTTCTCATCATCAGAAAGGTCATTGTAAGGAGGAGCTTCCTCAGCACGAGTTACTTTCTCCTCTGGAGGTTTGGCACAGTTGATACCTTCAGGCCCACTTGAGATCACCTCCACTAGACCAGGTCTTTCAAGATTTCCCATTCGAGCTCTCTGTGTTATCAGAGCCATCCACTTAGACCATGTTGAGTCTGTGGCATGATGTGGTGTGGAACCTTTGCCTTTGAACATCCAATTCAAAACTGGTAATCTGGGAGCTAAGAGAAGTTGTGATTCAGTTCCAATTACTTCAGAAGATGCTTTTACTCCTTCATATGCAGCCAGAATTTCATTCTCTGTTGGAGTATAATTAGCCTCTGAACCTCTGTAACCTCAACTCCAGAAACCAAGAGGTCCTCCACGACTCTCAGCTGGAGCTTTTTGCCACAAGCACCAGGTTGGACCATTGTCACTTGCAGCCGTGTACAAAATGTTCTTAATGTCTGGACCATCTCGGACAGGTCCCAGACCCATTGCTTGAGTTACCTCTTGTTTTATTTGGTCAAAGGCTGCTTGTTGTTCAGGTCCCCAGGGGAAATGGTTTCTCTTTCGAGTCACATCATACAGAGGTTTCACAATCTGACTGTATCCAGGAATGTGCAGTCTCCAAAATCCCACTATCCCCAAGAAACGTAGGGTCTCTTGCTTGTTTGTGGGACTTGCCATGGTGGAGACTCTATTTACCACATCCACTGGTATGTGTCGGCATCCATCCTGCCACCGCACTCCCAGAAACTGAATCTCTGTGGTAGGCCCTTTCACCTTGTCTCGTTTGATGGCAAAACCTGCATTCAGAAGAATGTCAATGATTTTGTTACCTTTCTCGAAGACTTCCTCAGCAGTTTTACCCCAGACGATGATATCATCGATGAACTGCATGTGTTCTGGAGCACCTCCTTTCTCCAGAGCATCGTGGATCACTGCATGACAGATGCTGGAGCTGTGGATCCAGCCCATTGGCAGCCTGTTGAAAGTGTACTGGATTCCTCTCCAGGTGAAAGCAAACTGAGGCCTGCATTCCTCTGCTATGGGAATAGAGAAAATGCATTAGCAATGTCTACGGTAGTATACCATTGTGGTGGGTTGGAAGGGGTGAGGCCAAGAAGCCTCTTCCCTCCCCCCTGTAAGGTAAAAGGGAAAGAAAAATTGAAGGGAAAGGAAAAAAAACTCACCAGCCGAATTAGCAAAGCAGTGGAGCTATATTTACAAAGCAGTGTAGGATTTTGCAGGGGAATATTTACAAATTTACAATATCTACAATATATACAAAGATATACAGCAGTGTAACACAGAAATGAGAGTAGCCCCCCTCGGCCAAGGGGGTCCCCACCTCCGCTCTCCCCTCTCTCCCCCCCTTTCCCCAGAGTAGTTCGGAAAAGAGGGAGAAAAGAGAGAAAGAAAAATGTTAGAAGCAGTTTGTGTTAATTGAAAAAAAAGTTAATCTTATCTTCAAGGCCGAAGTCTTGGCAGAAAGCCCAGCACAGGGGAGCTGCTGCCTAGAGAAGATGCGGAAGCAAGAGTGACAGAGAAGTGCTGGGAATGCCCACTTCACTCTCAAGCCAGATAGTGCTTCCTCCCACTCAACCAATGAAATTGTTTAGAATATTCCTTCCGTTTACCAACTTCCGTCCACCATATTCCCTTTCTTAAGGGGACACCGTCAACCGGCCACAGTCCACCCCTTCTAAACAATTTTCATTGGCTGTTTATACTGTTCATCCAATCCAAGATGATATTTACAGTTCGTGAATAGAGTTCATAGTCCATTCCGGCTATGCTCAGATGTAGATGATTCAAAAGTCCAAGAAAATCAGAAAGTGAGAAAAAATGGAAAACAGTTCATTTCTTCGCCGAAGAAGCAAAGAAAAGGGAAACAGGGAAATCTCAGGGTCTCTTAGTTGACTCAGGGCTCTCAGGGTTCTCAGGGTTCGTGCACCGCAGATTCCTCGTTGATTCTTCTTTTGGGCGCGATGCAGCTGTACAACAGTTCGAAGTCAACCTCTTTCAGCTAAAGTTAAATTTCTTTGTGGAATACACTGAATTTCACCATTCTCTTGCATTACCCAGTAAGTGTGACCCGGACCTTCAGCTGAAACCACCCCTCGGACAGGTTTAGCCTCTCCTGAGGGTGAAAATACCCAAACAGTTTTACCTAACAGATTCTTTTCTCTACCAACAGGAACTCTATCACCTTCTACTTTCCGTAGCAAATCTGAATGTGCAGGTCCAGCTCGGTTCACTGAACCTCTACTATTTACCAGCCAGGTTGCTTGTGCTAAATGTTTTCCCGGTTTTCAAAGATCCACCCCCATGGCTTTAAGAGTGGTCTTCAACAAACCGTTGTAGCGTTCAATCTTCCCTGAAGCTGGTGCATAGTAGGGAATGTGGAATATCCACTCAATACCGTGCTCTTTTGCCCAGTTCTTTACAAGGTTGTTCTTGAAATGAGTTCCGTTGTCTGACTCGATCCTCTCTGGAGTTCCGTGTCTCCACAGGATCTGTCTCTCCAGACCGAGGATGGTGTTGCGTGCAGTTGCATGTGGAACTGGATAAGTTTCCAACCATCCAGTGTTTGCCTCTACCATAGTAAGCACGTATTGCTTACCAGAACGAGAACGTGGTAGGGTGATGTAGTCAATCTGCCAAGCTTCACCATACTTGTACTTGGACCATCTGTCACCATACCACAAGGGCTTAAGTCGTTTTGCCTGCTTAATAGCAGCACAAATGTCACAGTCATGGATGACTTGTGTGATAGCATCCATGGAAATGTCTATGGATCTGTCACGAGCCCATTGGTATGTTGCATCTCTGCCCTGATGTCCTGACGAATCGTGAGCCCACCGAGCTAAGAATATCTCACCTCGGTGTTTCCAGTCGAGATCGAGATTAGAGTCCATGTCTACTTGAGAAACTCTTGCAGCTAGATCTGCCTGATGGTTGTGTTGCTGTTCCTCAGTAGCTTTGCTCTTAGGAATGTGAGCATCGATGTGTCTCACTTTCACTGGAATTCTCTCGATTCGATCAGCAATGTGCTGCCACAGGTTGGCTGCCCAAATGGGTTTTCCTTTTCTCTGCCAACCACTCTTCTTCCAGTTCTTTAGCCAACCCCATAGAGCATTGGCTACCATCCAGGAGTCGGTGTAGAGATAAAGCTTTGGCCATCTCTCACGTTCAGCCACGTCGAGAGCTAGCTGGACAGCTTTTACCTCTGCGAACTGACTGGATTCTCCTTCTCCATCTTTCGCCTCTGCAACTCGGCGTGTTGGACTCCACACTGCAGACTTCCACCTTCGCTTGTTTCCAACAAGACGACAGGAACCGTCTGTGAACAAAGCATATTTCTTTTCATCATCAGAAAGGTCATTATAAGGAGGAGCTTCCTCAGCACGAGTTACTTTCTCCTCTGGAGGTTTAGCACAGTTGATACCTTCAGGCCAACTGGAGATCACCTCCACTAGACCAGGTCTTTCAAGATTTCCCATTTGAGCTCTCTGTGTTATCAGAGCCATCCACTTAGACCATGTGGAGTCTGTGGCATGATGTGGTGTGGAACCTTTGCCTTTGAACATCCAATTCAAAACTGGTAATCTGGGAGCTAAGAGAAGTTGTGATTCAGTTCCAATCACTTCAGAAGATGCTTTTACTCCTTCATAGGCAGCTAAAATTTCTTTCTCTGTAGGAGTATAATTAGCCTCTGAACCTCTGTAACCTCGACTCCAGAAACCAAGAGGTCGTCCACGTGTCTCACCTGGAGCTTTTTGCCACAAGCACCAGGTTGGACCATTGTCACTTGCAGCCATGTATAAAATGTTCTTAATGTCTGGATCATCTCGGACAGGTCCCAGACCCATTGCTTGAATCACCTCTTGCTTTACCTGGTCAAAGGCTGCTTGTTGTTCAGGTCCCCAGTGGAAATGGTTTCTCTTTCGAGTCACATCATACAGAGGTTTCACAATCTGACTGTATCCAGGAATGTGCAGTCTCCAAAATCCCACTATCCCCAAGAAACGTAGGGTCTCTTGCTTGTTTGTGGGACTTGCCATGGTAGAGACTCTATTTACCACATCCACTGGAATGTGTCGGCGTCCATCCTGCCATCGCACTCCCAGAAACTGAATCTCTGTGGTAGGTCCTTTCACCTTGTCTCGTTTGATGGCAAAACCTGCATTCAGAAGAATGTCAATGATTTTGTTACCTTTCTCGAAGACCTCCTCAGCAGTTTTACCCCAGACAATGATATCATCGATGAACTGGATATGTTCTGGAGCACCGCCTTTCTCCAGAGCATCGTGGATCACTGCATGACAGATGCTTGAGCTGTGGATCCAGCCCATTGGCAGCCTGTTGAAAGTGTACTGGATTCCTCTCCAGGTGAAAGCAAACTGAGGCCTGCATTCCTCTGCTATGGGAATAGAGAAAAATGCATTAGCAATGTCTATGGTAGCATACCATTTGGCCTCTTTGGATTCCAGCTCATACTGGAGCTCCATCATGTCTGGCACTGCTGCACTCATAGGTGGTGTCACTTCATTCAGGGCTCGGTAGTCTACTGTCAGACGCCAGTCTCCATTCTGCTTCCGCACAGGCCACACTGGACTGTTGAAAGGTGAATGAGTTTTGCTGACGACTTTCTGACTCTCCAACTGACGAATCAGATTCTGAATGGGCAACAAAGAGTCACGGTTGGTTCTGTATTGTCTGTGATGCACAGTCTGAGAAGCAACCGGCAATTTAATGTCCTGTATCTTATGTTGTCCCACAACTGCAGATTCATCAGAAAGTTCAGGTCTAGCAGATAGCTTCAATTTCTGTCCATCAATTTCTATTGAAGCTACTCCAAAAAGCCCATTTGTAACCTCTAGGGTCTTTGAAACGCCCTTCTCTCAGAAAATCAATTCCCAAAATACAAGGTGCATCAGGTCCGGTCACAACTGTATGCTTCCTCCATTGTTTACCAGTTAAACTTATATTAACCTCTACCTTACTTAACTCTTGAGATCCACCAGTGACTCCCAGAATAGTTATAGACTCTGATCCCTGATAATTTGATGGTATTATGGTGCACTGAGCTCCTGTGTCAACCAAGGCCCTGTACTTCCGAAATTGTGAAGTGCCAGGCCACTGGATGTACACATCCCAATAGATTCTATTATCTCTGTTATCCCTCTCCTCCCCTGGCGGGAGGCAGGGCACCTAGTTATGGGGAACATGGCCACATGTGCATTGCACATAGTTCGCAGGGTTATAACTTTGCATGTTATAACTGGAGCCACTGTTGGAACCATAAGAGTCATTCTGGGGAACTGTGGAAGTAACAGCTACCCTTCTGGTATTGCTACCTTGGGTTCTGCCACTTTGCAATTCCCTCAGTCTCCTGAAAAGATTAGAAGTTGGTTGGCCATCCCAGCGGTTCATGTTCTCACCAAACTGATCACGCAGAGTTATCCAAATAGTTCTACGTGATTGCCTTGGTGGTCTGTTTTGGAATGACCTGTTTTGGAATGACCTGTTTTGGAATGACCTCCTTGGAGGATGTGTATTCCTCACAGATGAAACTTGTATCCACCTGGAGGAAGAATTGAAATTATCTTTCTGTGCCAATTGGTATATGGAATCTTTCAGATCCTTCATGCAATTCTCAATTTTTCCAGACAGAGTTTCAATGGCTATCTATTCCATTTGGCCTCTTGTGCCCGGTTGACGGTGTCCCTTTAAGAAAGGGAATATGGTGGACGGAAGTTGGTAAACGGAAGGAAGAGTCTAAACTAATTTTCATTGGTCAAGTGGGAGGAAGCACCATCTGAACTGAGACTGAAATGGGCATTTCCAGCACTTCTCGGTCACTCTTGCTTCCGCATCTCCTTCGGTGCAGCAGCTTTCTGCCTGTGCTGGGTTTTCTGCCAAGGCTCCGGCCTTGAAAAACTGATAACGGCCTGTATTAACTCCCTTCTAATTAACACAAACTGCTTTTAACTTCTTTCTTTTCTCTTTCTCCCTCTTTTCCGAACTATTCTGGGGAAAGTGGGGAAGAGAGGGGAGTGCGGAGGTGAGGATCCCCCTCGGCCGAGGGGGGTTACTCTCGTTTCTGTGTTACTCTGTTGTATATCTTTGTATATATTGTAGATATTGTAAATTTGTAAATATTCCCCTGCAAAATCCTACACTGCTTTGTAAATATAGCTCCACTGCTTTGCTAATTCAGCTGGTGAGTTTTTTTTTTCTTTCCCTTCAATTTTTCTTTCCCTTTACTTACAGGGGGGAGGGAAGAGGCTTCTTGGCCTCAGCCCTTCCAACCCACCACACCTCTTTGGATTCCAGCTCATACTGTAGCTCCATCATGTCTGGTACTGCTGCACTCATAGGTGGTGTCACTTCATTCAGGGCTCGGTAGTCTACTGTCAGACACCAGTCTCCATTCTGCTTCCGCACAGGCCACACTGGACTGTTGAAAGGTGAATGAGTTTTGCTGACGACTTTCTGACTCTCCAACTGATGAATCAGATTCTGAATGGGCAACAAAGAGTCACGGTTGGTTCTGTATTGTCTGTGATGCACAGTCTGAGAAGTAACCGGCAATTTAATGTCCTGTATCTTATGTTGTCCCACAACTGCAGATTCATCAGAAAGCTCAGGTCTGGCAGACAGCTTCAATTTTTGTCCATCAAATTCTATTGAAGCTACTCCAAAAGCCCATTTGTAACCTCTAGGGTCTTTGAAACGCCCTTCTCTCAGAAAATCAATTCCCAAAATACAAGGTGCGTCAGGTCCGGTCACAACTGTATGCTTCCTCCATTGTTTACCAGTTACACTTATATTAACCTCTACCTTACTTAACTCTTGAGATCCACCAGTGAGTCCCAGAATAGTTATAGACTCTGATCCCTGATAATTTGATGGCATTATGGTGCACTTAGCTCCTGTGTCAACAAGGCCCTGTACTTCTGAAATTGTGAAGTGCCAGGCTACTGGATGTACACATCCCAATAGATTCTGTTATCTCTGTTATCCCTCTCCTCCCCCTGGCGGGAGGCAGGGCACCTCTAGTTATGGGGAACATGGCCACATGTGCATTGCACATAGTGTGCAGGATTATAACTTTGCATGTTATAACTGGAGCCACCGTTGGAGCTACTAGAGTTGCTCTGGGGAACTGTGGAAGTAACAGCTACCCTTCTGGTATTGCTACTTTGGGTTCTGCCACTTTGCAATTCCCTTTGTCTCCTGAAAAGATTAGAGGTTGCTTGGCCATCCCAGCGGTTCATGTTCTCACCAAACTGATCACGCAGAGTGATCCAAATAGTTCTACGTGATTGCCTTGGTGGTCTGTTTTGGAACGACCTGTTTTGGAGTGACCTGTTTTGGAATGACCTGATTTGGAATGACCTCCTTGGAGGACGTGTATTCCTCACAGATGAAACTTGTATCGACCTGGAGGGAGAATTGAAATTATCCCTTTGTGCCAATTGGGATATGGAATTTCTAAATTCGTCTTTTAACTCTCTCATGCAATTCTCAATTTTTCCAGACAAAGTTTCAATGGCTGAAACCAAAGAAACACGTGTCATGCTATCCTCCAATTGTCTCATTTGATCAGTGAATTGGCCAACCGTGGGAGAAGCTCCACCATAACTTCTTGACACAATTCTGCTTGCCAGAATGTTTGCATAATTGGAAGGAGCAAGTTTGATGATCTTTTTAGCAAGACCAATACCCACAGGAATGTCATCAGGATTCAGAGTTTCATGTTCACCATAGAGTAGCTCTCTAACAGCAAATTCTCTCAAGCGCTTAATTCCCTCATCTATGGTAGTCCAGGGCTTAGGATTCCATGGAAGATCATCTCGGGAAGGGTATCTCAGGGCAATTGCCATTAAAAGCCATATCCACAGATTAACCCTACCGAGAGCTCTGCCTAGATGTCTATCTCTTCCATTATCCCTCGAGAGAGTTCCTAACTGAGCTGCTGACTTGTCTCCAACTGTTAGAGCCAGAGCACCTGTATCATAACACCTACTAAGCCAAACTAGAACTGGGTCCTTATCCGCCCTGGTGAAATCTTTACGGACATCACGCAATTCCTCACATGGTGAAGAACAGTCTGAAATATCATCTTCCTCCTCGTCTCCCTGAATTCTTTGTCCATATAATCCTGCTGTCATTCTCCTAAGGGTCTCTTTAAGCTGAGAACCACCTTTGCCAGCTCCTTTCCTAACTTCATCTGTATCCTGCTTTGATCTCACTAGGTTAGCTAGATCTTTAAAACAAACCTTCTCTTCGTCCTCAGCAGGATCTTTTAGAGTAGAGGTCCCCTCACCAGGATCAGTCTCCAGCTCTTCTTCTCCATCTTTGGCCTTTCCACCTCTAGTCTTTAAAGTAAGCACCTTAACTGGAGCTGTGTTTGAATTTACGGCCACCTTAATGGAAGCTGACAGGTCCTGAGATAAATCAGCTGCTGGGACAGTGACTTCCGGTCCCACCAAGGGAGTGGGCGGAAGTGACGTTGCTCCGTTAATGGCCGACGGAGAAGAAGAAGGAGAAGGAGTGGGAGAAGGAGTAGGCGCCATGTTGATACCAGCCGATGCCCTTGGCTGCTTGCCAGAATCAGCAAAGTCATTTAGAGCTGCTTTACCAATTGACTTTTTAGCCTTCTTTTTAACTGACACGGATTCTGCACATTCCTCATCACTAGATGATTCTGGGACTGATCCAGAGCCACGGCGTTTTCTTTTTGATCTAGTTTTAATAACAAAACAAGCTCTGGACACCTTTTTCTCCCGACGCCAGGAATATAGAGAATACACATTAGTTATCACCAGCAGTAGAATTATACACACCAAATAAATCACCTTTGGATCCCAGGCATCATCTAAATTTACTCTCTCCTCAGGCGGAATCCTAAAACCCTTTATCTATACATAACCCACATATAAATTGTCCGCACCAAATATTTACCCAGGTAATCCAAAATCAAACCCAAACAATATCTGTAAACCAGAGCCCCAAAAATTGAAAAGAATAATCGCTCCACAAACCACAACAACTTCATGTTTGCTAATTCAGCTAGAAAACACTAAATCAATCAAGTAATAAATTAAACTAATTATCTGCTGCACGTTGGGCACGCTAATAAAAAAAAATGTGGTGGGTTGGAAGGGGTAAGGCCAAGAAGCCTCTTCCCTCCCCCCCCGTAAAGTAAAGGGAAAAGAAAAATTGAAGAAAAAGGAAAAAAAAAACCTCACAAGCTGAATTAGCAAAGCAGTGGAGCTTTATATTTACAAAGCAATGTAGGATTTGCAGGGGAATATTTACAAATTTACAATATCTACAATATATACAAAGATATACAATAAAGTAACACAGAAACGAGGGATCCCCCCTCTGCTGAGGGGGGTTTTCCCACCTCCGCTCTCCCCTCTCTCCCCCTTTCCCCAGAGTGGGATAGAAAGAGAAAGACAAGAGAGAAAAAAAAATGTTAGAAGCAGTTTGTGTTAATTGGAAGGGAGTTAATACCGGCCTTTATCGGGTCTTCAAGGCCGAAGCCTTGGCAGAAAACCCAGCACAGAGAGAGCTGCTGCACGAAGAAGAGGCGGAAGCAAGACTGAAGATCAAGTGCCGGAGTGCCCAGGATATCTTTCCTGCACTCCCAGTTCAGAAGGTGCTTCCTCCCACTTCACCAATGAAATTAGTTTAGATTATTCTTTCCGTTTACCAACTTCCGTCCACCATATTCCCTTTCTTAAGGGGACAGCCTCAGCCGGTGACACCCTGGAATGGGTTGTCCAAGGAGGTGGCCAAGGCCCCATGCCTGCAAGTGTTTAAGACCAGGCTGGACGAGGCTCTAGCCTGCCTGATCCAGTGTGAGATGTCCCTGCCCATGGCAGTGGTTGGAACTAAATGATCCTTGTGGTCCTTTCCAACCCTGACTCATTCCACGAGTCTATGATTCCATTTTGTAACTAATTTTGACAGTTTTTTGTTTGTTTTTAATGTGAGCCATTTTTAACTTTGTAATTAATTTTTGCTTCCTTTCTTTAATATTTTGAAGTCTACTTTCAATAAATCTATTTCATTTTTGTTTGATTTCATTATATGTATATATTTTTTTCCTAAGCTTGAATTTTTTTCATTATTTTTATGTTTGCAATTGTTTTTGTTTAATTTTTTATTTTCTTTTCATTTCAATTTGATTTTTTATGCATTATTTTTATATTTTTTCTTTTTAATTCTAATTTGAGTAGTTTAAATTTTTATTATTTTAATGTATTTCTTTTATTATTTATTTTGTGTTTCTTTTTGCTATTTTATTTAATTTTTAATTATTATTTTCTATTCTGAATTTATTATTTTGATATGTTTAATATTTTGACTTTTAATCTAGTTCTTGGGTTTAATCTTCAATTCATTTTAATTTTTGTTCTTAAATTATTTTTATACTGTTTTAATGTGTTTTTTTTTTCTTCATTGCATTTTTTTTATCTGCACTTCTTAATTATTTTTTGTTAACTTTTTTGTTTTGTTAATTTAGTCTAATTTTGATATTTTTTTCCAATTAATCTTTGTTATTTTGTATTTAATTTTTTATTTATTAATTAATTTATTATTATTATTATTTGTAACTTACTTTTTGTAATTTTTAATTTTTTTTTTACCTTCTTTATTATAATTTTGATTTTGTTATTGTAATTTTTTAATCTGTATCTTAATTTGTTATTCTAATAAATTTTTTAATTTCAATTTATTTTTTTTTTACTTTCTATTTTTTTTTCCTTTATCTAGTGTTTAATATTTTTATTTTGTGATCTTATGTTCTTTATTATAATTATTTTTTATTTTGCATGTTTAGTTTTATTTAATCTATTTTTATTTTAATTTTGATTTTTACTTTTTTATTATATTTTTTAACCTTCTTTTCTATTAATTCTTTTTTATTATCATTTTTCATTTTCATTTTCTTGATTTTTTCTTTGTATAATTTTTTTTTTGTTTTAATCCAGTAGTCTTGATAATCCTTATTTTTATTTTTTGCTAACAATTCTTATGTTTTTTTGTTAATAGCTATTCTGTGTTAGTAATCCTTATGATTTTTTAGTTTGTCATATTTTGTTTTTACTATTTTGTTTTTATAGTTGCTCTTCTTTTTTATTATTATTCTGTTATTTAGTACTCTATGTTTTGTATCCAGAGTTTTTGTACTTTTGTTATGTATTTCTACGTTTACATTTTTTCTTTGCACTTGTTACCTTTTTGTTTACCCTTTTGTTTGCATTTTTTTGTATTTTTTCTAGTCTATGTCTAAGAAGGAAATATAAAGACATTACCTTAGCTAAGGAATACTTTTTAAAATTAATACCGATTTACTACAAATCTTAATTATATTACATGGAGCTCCTTTGAATTGCCAAGGCACACAACTAAGAAGGTTCGAACCAAAAGAAAATCTTACAATGTGAACTCATTACTAAGTACTTACACCTTACTACAATTACTATGTACTAGGTATCTGTAAATACCAAACGCTTACCATTCATTATGCTTACTATTCATTATGCTTACCAGGAAAACTTAACAAAACTCTAACAAATCTCTTAAGGACATTGCAATCAGAAATTAAGAAATTAGCAATGTAACTTTAAATCAGAGCAGAGCTTTGGTTGGCAAGAGTAGTACTAGAAAATCCTCCCTTTTCTGGGGGTGGGGGTAGGGGTGAGTTGAGGGTGGCTAGCAAGGTGTACCCTAGTTGCTATTGTTTCTGTATTAGGGTCTTAACGACTTGCAGCCTATCATCTCTGAACGACCATTGTTCCACCCATACTGGATTATGTGTTTTCCATTTTGATTTGAGGGTTGGTTGCTGACTAGTAGCCACTACAAAGAAGGAATGGTAACAAGTTTTGCTCCTAGCTGACTTAAGGCATATCAGCCCAATAGAGCAACTGGAAGGGTTAACACGTACGGTCTTACAATGATTGATTTGCCGTAGTTAAAAGCTAATTGCACTGGCTTTTTGCTAACCCAGGTTGTTTGGATACCTTTTAAACACATGACTTCAACATTTGCCATGAGCAATGGCTAGTGACCTTTCCATTTATGACTAGGTATAATGATGACATCGTCTCCAGTATCCATAATCATTGAAAATTGTATAATTTGTCCACATGGATGTCTGACAGATACAATCTGTTCCAGTTTTCCCTTTTGGATTTCTAGGGCTAATAAGGTATTAGGCATATCGGTGGAACCTGAGCCTTCTTGCCCTTGGATCCTCTTAGAAATTTTAGGCACTCAGGACTCAGATGGTATTAGCTGAGCAATTTCTGTCCCAACAAGAGTGCTAACAGGAGGGGCAATGGTATAGAGCATAAGTTTCATAGCCCAGTCATAATCAGAATGTATTGAACCAGGAATTATAAGGATGCCCTGTCTAGAGGTAGACAATCTGCCAATTTACAGAGCACAGGGTCTGTGACCCAAAGGACCTGTGCTGGGTTGAGGTAGCCCCCTTCCCCACCCCTGGCAACAATAAACACTCAGACAAACGGATTGCAAAAGTGATGGAAAGTTTAAATAGAAAGCAGTGAACTTTTACAGAAAAGCAAAGGCACAGTGATAAAGAAAAATCCCAAAGCAGACCCAGAGAGATCCCATCCCTACCTGAGGGCACACCCAAGACCCCCAGGGCTCCTTCTTCCCCCTCCCACTGCTAGGCTAGTCTCAGCTGGCCAGATCTGAGACTGCCCATCCCCCCGTGGCCTTGGGCCTAGCCAGGCCCAAAGCCAGGAGACATCTCCCCAGTTACCGGCTGACGGAGGAGGAAGAAAAGAGATAGTGCTAGACTCCGCACTGGATCTTATAGTGGTGCAAAGGATTGTGGTATGAAATACTACATAATTTCCTGTGTCCACCCCTCTGGGCTGGACCTTTGGACACAGGAAGTAAACATTGCAGGGGGCACCCAGCTCAAACTGTAACAGGACCGTACCAATTGAGCTCGACAAGGCTTTGTGGGTTAAGAGTGATATGCGGTTGTTGTCAGGTCTGCTATGCGCTGCCAGTGGGGGCTGGGGGGGGGGGGGGCCCACAGTCCAAGCACCCTTGTTCCTTGTTTGGTGTCGTCGCAGCTTCCCTGCCTGCCACAGTCTGGAGTAAAATGATTAGGTCTGTGACACTTTTGAGTCTGTCCAGCAGTCAGGCACTTTGATTTAAGGTACCTAGGTTGCACAGAAGCACGATGATTTCCACCCAGGTTGTTTCCTTTGTGCGGTGGTCGTACTGGTGGTTTCAGGACTGCTTCTATGGCCGTGGCTAGATATGTTGCTGCTCGTCGATGCTTCATTCGTTGTTGCATCCAGCAGTCATGAGACAGTGGCACCTGTTGATAAAATGCTGAGAACCTGTTTAGTTTCTTCATTAGCATTGTCAAATGCCAGAATATCCAGCATTTCTACCTTCATATCATGAGTCTGGTCTGAATGTATTGATGTCGTATGTAAGGTGTGGTATTTACAAAGGAACCAAGTGTTAGGCCTTGCTGAGTAGTGAAAAGCACAGGATCAGAATTATTGTCCTGTATTCTGGACCACTCTTTGATCACTAAATCCTGACCTAGTTGCAAAGCCTTATCAGGAAGCTGCAATTGCTGATATGATCTGGAAAAGATCTCGCCCCAACGAGATGGTTAGTCAAGATGGTTAGTCGTGACACCTCGTAAAGAGTCTGCTGGCTGCCGGGACATGGCTTCTAAGGCATTTGCAAGTGAATTGCCACTTAATTGAGAAGTTGCAAGGCCTGAGGCGGTGTGACTTTCTAGCCTCTGCTTGCTGACAGGGGCTGAAACTCAGAGAGCACTGTTTTAGGATGTAACTTTTTTGTTGCAATCAGAATATCATCCATAGATTTATAGATGAGAAAGTCACAATGGGTCTATTTAAGTGGGAAGGGAGTGCCAGAGAATTCTGGCATGCCTTGAGGCTACCCATTGATATCGGTGGGTGAAGTCTGCCTTAATCGATGACTCAGTAGATGCAGACTTTGTTGAATCCTCAGGGTGTGAGCAAATTGTAAAGAAAACAATCCTTCAAATGAATAATAATCAGGTCCCAATTTGTGGGGACTGGGAGTTGGGAGGCCAGGTTGTAAGGCACCTATCTCCTCCATGATCGCTCTCAGACCATGTAATAAACACCATTTGCTGACATACGTGTGTCAAAAGGGATTAACAAATGTGTTGAAAACAACTGATTGATTACAGCACTGTAGCCCATAGGTAGCTATGGCTTGTCTAGCTTCCCTTAACATTTTCAGTCCAGAGATTACCATAGTCATCGTTAACCTTCTACAGATTCTCCATCTGTGACTACATTTCCCACAGTACCTTTCCACCAGTGCAGCGGGACAGTTCCGTGTCCCTCCCACCTCCCAATCGCCCTATTGGGACTCAATTGGAACCTCCATCGGAGTGCTATACTCTGCTGATAATGTCTGGAATGTAGGAGGCGGGGGGGGGTGTAGCGCAGCTGAAACTGCCGGGGTGTAGGGGCCGTTTCTGTCGCCGCCATGGGGGTGGCCGCTGCTGGTGTCAGTGCTGGTATCGGCGGTGCGTCAGTCGATGCCGCCTTGATCGGAGCCGCCAATACTCCCGGGGGCCATGGAGGGTCGCGGGAGGTGTCGCCAGGAGAGCTGCCAGGGTGTGGGGCGCCGCTGGCGTGGGCACTGCCGGGCTGAGGGCTGCTGGGCTGAGCGCTGCTGGGGTGGAAACCGCGGGGGGAGGTGTGGTCACAAGAATGCCGCAATTGTCTAAGAGGAGTTGCAGGGCAGAGTTGCCACTGTCCGGCCTCCCAGCATCAGTCCTCTCATCTTCCAAGTCCAAGCCATCGCTGGCAGTATCAGAGGAAAATGTTGATGACGGGGATCGAAAACGCCGAGCCACAGGTTTCGCCGCTTTTTTTTTTTTTATGGGTTTTTCTCTGCTTGGGGCGAACAGCGATGGTGGTGTCTAATAAACACGGTGTGCTCACCAAGATGGCAGACATGGTGTCTTCTTTGTCTAATTCCCAATGCTTAGCGACCTCCATTTTTATTTCACATGCCTTATCAGTTCAATCGGGATTCGCTTCTGCCGCTATTGACGTGGCAGGAGCAGATTTTTCCACACAAAAGGACGGTAATAAGAGAACCGCGATTCGTGTAGAAGGAGTAGCGGGCAATTGAAATTCTGAGGAGGATGCTGACGGAGCGGCAGACGATGTGCAGGGAGAGAGGAGGGGGGCGGAGGGCGGGGGGTGCCTTCCGAGTCTCCCTTTTTCATCTCAGTTAGAACCAAACGTCGCAGCAGCTGACTTGGGAGTAGACTGCTCTGCTTTTTTTCCGATCGCAATGTACATGACGGTCCATCACACGGTGCTATAGCGAAAAGCTTCTTTTTTAAGTATGTAGCACCTCATCCCACAGCTGGGCTGCAATTTCGTCCCATGCTTCGGAGGTAAAAGCTTATTTGCCGTGGGGATGATTCCGGGCTCAGGCTAATAGACCTTTTAAGATTCCAGAATCGCCAGTAATACCTCTCACGGAGAGGATAGGTGGAGGGTGTTTAGCACATCCTCTTCTGTTTCATGGCGTGCTTCCCCTTGCCCATCCCTGGTCGCTCACCGGGCCAGGGTGAGATTCACTTCCTTTTTGAGCACGCGCTGCTAATTTTTCCAGCACCGGGGCTGTGCTGGTTCGACCGGCTTTCCATATCGCTTGGACGTACCTCTTTATTCTGAGTTGATCAGTATCGTACTCCGAGGATCCCTTGTTCATGAGTTCAGGTGTATTCGGGCGCCAGATATGGGTGATGGAGATTGGAATCAATATGGCTGACCAATATGATCGAGTATTGTTCTTTTTTTGTTCCAGTGTTGCAGGCCTGTAGTGCGAGTATAGCACAGTAAAGTAAAGTGTAGAAGAAGAAGAGACAGGAAAGACAGAAGTGCGTAGCAAGAGAATTACTACAACTTCTATAAACTCGGAGTGCCTTGTTCACATGGCTTCATTGGTTCCCTAAGAGTGACCACACATTGCACTATTACAGATTATTGGTCCAACTACTAACGACACGTAAGGTTTGTTGATGCAGATGCATGTCCTGTTGTTCCAAGATAACTTTCCATGTTTATAGCTACCAGTGCCTTGTTTTAGTTATATGCTGCAGGCACTGCACTGTTTTGCTCCACTGCTAGCTGGCTCTGCATTTGTGCTCAGCATGGCCTACCACCACGTCAGGCTCTAGGTCTGCACTGCCAGATTGCTCACATTGCTCGTCGCTGGCATTGCCACAATTTGGTAAAGGCATCCATTGGTACTGACAAGGATACCAATTTATCAGCTCTAGCATTGCCTTCTCCCAGTCCCATGGTACCTTGATGGCTTCTAACATGTAATATGACATAGGGAGCTTCTCGCTGTCAAATGGCCAACTGTAACTGTAAAAATAACTCACCTAGTCTGTGATTGCTGGTATCTCGTAGCAGGGCTTCCTCTATTCTCTGTGCTACTCCTACTGCATACAAGGAATCAGAAATTACATTAAGGGGAATCTGTAGCCATCGTTTAAAAGCATAAACTATGGCGGCAAGTTCCAGTGTTTGCAGCGAGTCTCCTAGAACAGCTTCCAGAAGAACATGCTGCCATTGCCCATCTTCTTGCCATGTGACTGCTGCTCTCCTAGATTTCTTTCCTGCATCTGTAAAAACAGTAAGTGCATCTATCAATGGACCCTCACTTTGCTTTGGTACAGATATCCATTCCTGATTAGCAACCCATTTTAAAGGAGAGGGTACTGATGACAGAGAAACTTGTACACTCAGTCCTAAAAGGCTTTTTTGTAACTCTTCTGAATGTTGTAAGAACCAATTCAAATCTTCCTGTCTAATAGGTACAAAGATTGTGTTCGGCTCCTGTCCTGTCACCTGTAACACTCGTTTGCGACCCTTCTGAATTAGCAGGGATAATGATTCCATTTTCGTCTGGATTGAATTATGAGGTTGCGAAGGCCCAAATATCCATTCCAATACCCACACTCTTTCCCCTTTTTCTTTTCAGATTGTGTAAGTGCACCAAACAAAAATGGACCATCACCCAAAATAGTCAAATCTATAGTAAATCAAAAATTCGCCATGATACTGATTGTTTTAGAATAGACTCCGCAATGTCACTGATTGCTTTCTGTTGTTGTTGTGTCAGCATGACTGGTGTAGCAGGGTCAGTGCCTTTCAAAAGAGGTCTTAAAATTTCCAGTTGTGAATTCCTGGTGCCAATCACAGGACGAAGCCATTGAATATCATCCATAAACTTCTGAACATCATGCAGGGTACGGAGTTCCTTCTGAATAGTAATTTTCTGTGGCTGTATAACAGAATCTGATATTGTCCATCCTAAATATTTCCAAGGTGCAGTTCGCTGTGTTTTTTCTGCTGCTATTACAAAGGAACTTTTTCTCAGCTGCTCTGTTAAGAACAATTCTTGTTGTTGTGTAAATGGTTCTTCTTGTGCAATAAGGATATAATCCAAATAGTGATAAACTAATGTTTCTGACCAAGCTTGTCGCACTGGTTGCAGGGCTGCATCAACAAACAACTGACACAAGGTGGGGCTGTTCTTCATTCCCTGGGGAAGCATGACCCACTCATAGCATGCGGCAGGTGCTTCCCTATTTAAGGCTGGCAAAGTAAAAGTAAATCGTTTGGTATCAGCAGGATGAATATTGATAGTAAAAAAGCAGTCCTTTAAGTCTATGATAATCAAGTTCCATCCCGCTGGCAGCATTGCAGGATTTGGCATACCAGGTTGTAAGGCTTCCATGGCTTCCATCTGATCATTAACTTTTCTAAGGTCATGAAGCAATCGATACTTACCAGATTTTTTCCATGGGCTAACAGATGGTTTAATGTGTCCTTGTTGCAGTTGTTCAAAAACTAATTGGTGAGCTGCTTCCAGGCTTTCTCTCTTTAGCGGCCACTGCTCGATCCATATTGGTTCATCAGTCAGCCAGGTTAACTGGATCAGGAAAGCCCAAGTAGTGATCACTGTTAAAAACAACCGTTAGTTACAAGTCGTGCCCCAATCTGAGTAAGAATGTCTCGGCCAATCAAGGCTTCCACTTCAGGAGGTAGCTGCATTATGGTCAAAACGCATACACAAATGCGGCCATCAATAATGACTTGAATTTTGTCTCGACTTTTGCTGACTGACGCTGTGCCGCCCACACCTTCCGCACTTGTCAGCATAGGAGTAATTGGCCAATTGTCAGGCCAAACTGAACGGTCGATGATGGTAATATCAGCTCCTGTGTCTAATAATACACTTAACTGACGTTGTTCATGTCCACTGTCCAAAATAATGGTAGCTTTTGGCCGTTGATCCATGGGCATACATAATAGTGCCATTCCTCCTGTTGATCCAAAGCCTGCATCTCCTCTTGTACTCTGAGAAACTGCTGTGGCTGCCTCTGTAAGTTCTAATGATGGCACCAATTGTGCAATGCGACTGCCTTTAGTAATAACCAGTGGTGGAAAAAATGTCATAGCAATTACACAAATCTCTCCAGTGAAATCTGCATCGATGACTCCGGGTAAAACAAACAGTCCTTGTAGACCAGCTGAAGAGTATCCCAATAACAAGGCTCCACACGGCTGTCCTCTGTATTTTACAGGTCCCATTATTCCTGTAGCGATTTTCACTGGCTTAGAGTCTATTAATACTGTTTCTATTGCTGCTGCCAGGTCCAGCCCAAGGCTCCCTGGGGTGGCTGGCTTGAGACTGGAGACTGGTTGTAGCTGGTGGGTGGCTGCCACACAGGGGCTGCTGTTGGGGCTGCCCTTTGTGCTCTGCTTGAAGTTTCCCGAGTATCTGCATACCTCAGTTGCATGATTGTTTGTTTTACAGTTTTTGCACCACATGGATTCTACTGGGCAATTGCAGTGATAATGTCCTATTCTGCCACATTTGAAACAAAATTTAGGTCTGCTCTGTTGTCGGTTCTCTTGATTTGCTGGTAACAACGGTGTAAGGGCTGCAACGGCTTGGGTCTGGGCTTGCACGATATCCTTCCCTACTTCTTTTAAAGCCTCTACTACCATGGCCTGTGGTCCTACAGGAACACGGGTCATACGCTCTAACATTTCTTCTATAGAAGCATCAGCGGACATGGTAGAAATTATATTCTTAGTCAGACCGTTACTGTTTTCTAACACATACTGATGAAGCAGGGCCCCTTTCATCCAGTCCTGAATATTTGCCTGATTTATGACATCGGTCACCCTATCTACAAATTTTGCAAACAGCTCTGCTTAACAGACATATACGAGGGTACTGGAGGAGTTACTTTCACCCTGTTAAGGGCCTCTCTTGCGAGCCGCATTACTATCCTTAACCCTTCTGGACCCAGCTGAGCTATTGTTGAGCTATTGTTGAGCTATTGTTGAAAAGTTCCCTGAACCTATCAGCTGTTCTACAGTAACACCGCAGTTTGGATTATTTATAACATGTCTATCACATAACTGATGCCAATATGCTTGCCACAACATGAGGCTGGACTGCGTTGTTATCATGCGCATAACAGATTTAATATCT
The DNA here is from genome assembly GCA_011125475.1 of Melanerpes aurifrons. NCBI lineage: Eukaryota > Metazoa > Chordata > Aves > Piciformes > Picidae > Melanerpes > Melanerpes aurifrons. The sequence goes on from WWNC01000152.1 coordinate 651,259, forward strand.
TCAGGTAACAATATTCCTGAACTCCATATATAATTTAACATTTGTTTAGTGGGTTCACCATGCAATCCACACTCATTTACTGTAGTTCTTAGTTGAGACAAAATTTTCCAGTTTATAGGGTTATATGTAGCTACAATCTCACCCCCTTCCTGAGTAAAAGAAACTGGAAATGCCTGACACCCTTCCAAAGAATTACAAAGATCAAAGTCCTTGTTATGCAGGGCTTCTTTTTGAATGGATAACCAATCAATCCTTACTATAGAGGGAGCGTTCTGCTTTGGTTTAGAAAAAACATTCTGTTTTGGCTTAATGTTAGCTTCCATATTATTTTGAGATTTTTCATGTATAGAATTCTCATTATTAATTTTCAAATCCTTTATAGAGGAATTACACGCCACAAATACCTCCTCGTTATGATACTGTGCAGCCTCTTTTTTCAGCTCCTCCTCATCTATTTCAGAAAATTATTCTCTCTCAGCCTTTTTAAGAGGCTGAGGAGGAGAGACACTACATGGCTGACCGTGCGGATCAATATCCAAAGGAGGAACAGATGGTATTGTACTTATTTTAGTAAAGTCTGGGAGGGGCTCCTTGTTTATTTTGACAGGATTAGAAACCAAAATAGTGCTCCCAGACGGCGGGCTAGGTACATAGTCATGGTCAAATTGATGCGATCCTGGTTTTTGCTGCTCTCCATCTAGGGCAGCTATTGCAACTGCCGCTACCTGCTTTTCAGTTTGATATTGATCTATACAATTTTTAATAGCCCTCCATGGTTTCATAAGCTTACGAGCAACTTTATCATCATCAATAACCTTATCCCACAAAATGCTACCTAAATCTCTCCACATATTAATATCAAAAACATCTCCTGATGATTTAAAAAGATTATGCTCTTTACCAAACTGTAATAAACATTCAGGATGCTTCTTTAAATTCACATCCTCTACTTTTTGTTTCTCAAGGAAACTTTTAAATAGATTAAGGGCTACTTCGCTCTCCATACCCCGGGGATTTCCTTAAGTGCAACCCTGAACCTAGAGCCTGCAGCCCTTACCTGGACGGCGAGCAGAAATCCAACACTCACTGCCAAACTCCTGCCCAGGCATGGTACAATCTCCTTACGCCTGCGTTGAGTTGTACTTTGCCCGTCGATCGCTGCACACATGGACGCTTCTCGGGGCCCGCCGAATCTCCGCAGCAGCTGTAGGGTCTCCGACAATTCTTCTGTCCCTGTTAACCCTTTGGTCCCTATTCCAGGCGCCACTTGTTGGAGAAAAATGACGAGGAAAGCCCGCAGCAAATCAATATGATTGATAAGCAAGCTTCAACTTTATTGTTCAAACACACAGCTTATAAAGCATCTCAGCTAAATATGCACAAGTGTCATCATTCTATTGGCTATTAGTCCAGGGCTACATTATAATATCCAGCCTACTTACAGTTAGGTCTACGTGCAATTTCACAAACTCCTCTCTAATTAGTTCTTTGTTTTACTTATACTTAGTTTCAAAGCTGTTATCTTGAAGCAGAGCTACAAGCATAACTACAAAGCTATGATGACACATACTGTTATCTAAACTCGCAGCTGCAAGCATAGCTACAAGGCCACAATGACCTGACTACATCAACATTCTAGCTAACTGTGAGCAGTAAACAACAAGATGGAGTGCGGCCTACACTTTTTGTTCAAGCAGCTGTTCCATAGAACCATGTCCCTTAGATTCAAACCATTCCTCAACAGGGAAACATAGTGTAAGTGATTCAGTATCTTTGGGAAATGTTTGAAGTTTTACTTGTTTGGCACATCTTGAAAGTTTTCTGTAGGAAACGGAATTTTCATTTATAAACAGATAATGCTAACATGGCTTCTGAAGAAGCGTAACGAAATTTTATCATGCTACAGTTGCAAAACATGCACTTTCTGAGACTGTAATCTTTGCCCGTACTTAGAGCTATCTCTGTGAAATGCTATTATAAATAATGCAGTTACTATTTTTGCAGTTACTATTTTATGGCACCAATTAATTTAACCAGCAACCTCATCCAAAAAAAGGAATTAAATTTATGTCAGAGTTTTCTAAAGTGTAATTATTACCCTCTGTACTAATTCAGCTGACAAACCAATAGAGTATATGATGTACTTCAAACTTTAATTGTCTTTGAACTGTTTAACGAAGTGCTGCCTTTGGGGCTGTGTTTAAAGTTGCAAGGTTTTGGTTTAACTCTCTTAATTAAAAGTATTCAATTAACCCAAATGAAGCTAACTCTGAGGCCTAACAGCATTTCTGAACGTCGTGAATTCAGAAGGAAGGTATTCAGAAGGAAGGAATTCAGAAGGAAGGAAGTTAGGAAGGAAGAAAAGAGCAGAAGCAGACTTTTCTTCCTTTCCAAAGTCAAGTTTTCCTTGTCATAGTCTCACAGGATCTCGTTTTTCTGATTTGAGCTTTAATTGTCCAACAGTCCAATGCAGTTGATGACACATGGCTGTACTGGAGTGAGAAATTAGATGATGGTTTGGGGAGCTGTTGTAGGCTAATCCTTGCATGAAGAGAACTGAATAGGGAACTGATTAAGGAGATTAATTGCATGACATTAATTATAATAAAGAGCCATGAATCTAAGAATATGTTGGTATGTGTATTGCTATCTGAAGTTCAGGGTGTATGGGATGGCAGCAAATGAACAAAAGAAACTCTGTAATATAGGAAGGCAAATAAAATAATTGAAAAACCATTTTCAATTCTTCCTGTGCAAAAGGATAGTTTTCTCATACAAAGTATGTATTTAAAATTCCATACCTCCCAAGAGACTTCTTGGGTTAAATTTACACTAATTTTTCCTTTTTAATGAGGATTGACAAATTTGATTGCACTCAAAGTTCAGATCTCACTGCTGCATTATTCACTGCTGCAGTACTGCTAAATCACAACTTCCAAAAAGTATACTTTAGATTTTCCCCAGATCTTTCTTAAAAGAACTACTTTAGCTTTTAAGAAATGAGACAGACCCCCAAAGCTTAATTGGTATCTATATAGAAAGGTGGCACTTAGAATGCAGAAAGACACCAACTACACAAATATAAATAAATAATAATAAAGAAGAGTATGACAGTACTGGGCTATTAGCTGACTAATTTGTGCCAGTGCAAGCCAGTAAGGACCCTAATTTCCTTGATATAAATCCTTTCCCAAGGCAGTTGAAGTTGTAATGAGGATATACAGTGTTGAACTCATATCTTTTGTCTTAATGTTTTTTAAAATTTACTTTCCAATTGCAACATTTTTACAGACAGCTGCAAAATAAATCACTTTTACCGTAACAGACTTTCTTCACAATTCTTCTGCTTCAAAGTACTGATTTACTGACTCTGTTTGGACTGATACATATTTTCTTGTACTCTACATAGTGCCTCAAAAATCAGCTTTAGGGATATCTTTTCAATAGTCCTCATGCTCTGAAGGGGTTCAAAAGAGACCTTATTAGTTCTGGTGTACTGGAAAGCTTTTTAGATTTTTCTGGATAAATAATTTTATATCAACTGAAATGTGCCCTTAATATAATGATTTGTTAAAAATTCTGCCTAATTTTGAGTAAGATCTTATAAAACATCATGCAACTGATAAAAAACAAGAAAAAAAAAAGAAAAAAAAAGGATAGAAGAAATTATTTAGTAAGCCTGATTCTCTTCTGTACTTTGAAAAATCATACCCCTCTGTATACTGGGAATTCATCTTCCTGAAATCTGTATGCTGCTGAAAAGAACAGAATATATTTAGCTACCTTTTTTCTTGGATAAAAAAGGGTACATCTTCAGCAAAAGGAGATCAAGAAGAGGTTGTAAGTTACAGCTTTGGGAGGTACTTTATGCTAATTCAGACATTAGCCTGGATTTGTTTTTTTGTATATCGTAAAAGTGTTCTCTAATTCCTCAGCAATATAGAGCTATCCAGAGAGGGAGCCATCTTCTGCTTTCTTGTTAAAGATGTTTTCTTACAGGAAACAGAGGGCTGGTATTAAAGTCTTGGCATTATTGTAAAAATGCATGGAGCAAAATATAGACAATCCACCTTGTACTATATGTATTTTTAACTCCTCCAAGAAAAATTGCTGTACACTTTGAAATCTCTGTCTTTGCACATTTGCAGCTCCCTGCCAGGTTCTGACAGTGACTCAAAGATTTCTGGTAAGCAAAATTGAACACTGTAGGAATCGTACTAGAGTCAGGAATCAAGCTTACAATAAAAATCAAGCAGCAGATGTGGGTTTAACCAGATTTCATTATGCTTCATTAAGTTTTCCTCTTCAATAATTTTTCATAGACCACTCTTCAGAAGAATATAAGCCTTAAATCCACAAGGCACTGGGGTGCAATTAGTACACTTAGAAGAAGGAACTACAGTAGACAAGATAATACCATGAGGCCTACAGGATTTTATTGATCCACCTAATGCCTTGTCTATTCTATAAATCTTTCAGTGGTGTCATTCAGCTTGCTATTAAAGAACATGATTACTCATGCCAAAATTTAATTTCCCCTATTACATTACAGTCATAGCAGTCATAATAAAAATCTGTGCTATTGTGCAATTCATATTCCATTACCTTGAAGCACATACACATCTACTTTTTATTCTGTTTAGATACAAATGCTGATACAAAAGTACTGTCTTCTATGTTGTGTTTAACAAGTTAGAGCTTCATGACCTGAGGTATTTCTGAAACATAAAGAATGTGCTTTTGATAGAAGTAAATATTTGTACTTATACATACATATATACAATAAAATCACATATAGAGAACTTGATGTTGTAATTTCAAGTTTGCTGAAAACATTCAATCTATTATAGAGCCTTATAGAAAAATGAGTTGATGTTTTAATGCAAAATGCCACCCATTCCTTTCTCATGTTTAACAAAACTATGCAGAATTCAAGTGCTAACAAATTCTTACAACATATTAATGTAAAATACCTTAAAATATACTGAGAATGGGAAGGTAGAAGGTGTATCACACTACTTTTGTCTGTTAAAGTTAGCTTGTTGTTTTTCATACATTACACATTGCAGAATGCATCTTCTGGTATAAAGGAAAAAGCACAATCAAGCTGCAGATGTCATTGTTAAATGCACTGAATGCATTGAATTGTGATTCAATGTTTCTACTATCTTAACAATACCCTAAAAAGGTGAATTTACATTTAATTACTCAGAATATAATAGAAAAACAAGCAGTAATACTTCAAAGCAGCTGAAGTCTAATACATAAATCTATATTGAAAAGATGAGAAAAGGTTAATGGTAAATGGTAAAAGAAAATGAACAGATGCAGAATAATATTAGTGTTAGGTTTTACAGTGAAAAAACATTGTCTCATAGCAGGTGGAGGAAATACTCAAGGGAAAAAAATATTGGTTTAATATGAGAACAAGAAGTAGAAAAGAGAATCTTAAAGGCAATTCAAGCTTGTAAGCTAACTGAATTTAGAAGGAAATAAGGAAGAAATAATATCTATTTCAGTTGCCTGGAACAGAAACTGGTTATAAAATGGAAAAATGACATTGTCAGAACCCATTGTTTTAAAAATCAGATATAGCTGAAACAAATTGATGTCCCAGACTATGGCATGAGAACTCCAGGTATTAGCTTAAAAACTTCTGTCATTCTTTCCATGGTGTTTCAAATATAATTTAGAGAATAGTCAGACACAGAAGCTACATTGTGTATGTGAATGCTCTAGAGGTCACTTTTTGAACAGTAATTGTGGAAAAGATCTTGCATCTATGTATTACATATGATAGTTTACTAACTTGATATGAATACTGGGGCAAATAGTTTTAAATAGTATTAATATGCTCACTCAAACCCCTAGTCAATTTAATTGTTTAACATTTAATACAATGAAAACTTAAAACATTATACTTCAGACAAATATTAAAACACTATTATAATTTAATTTCTGTATGTGTGTTTATTATACTCTTTTTAAAACTTCTGCCAAATTCAGAGTTCACTTGACAGTTATTGCTACTGAAGAAATACCCATGTGTTGTGTGTGACATGCTTCTATTTCAGCATAGAGGCTCTACTACACATGTACACAGTTGTGATTATAAAACATTTTTAAATAAGTCTCTATATTTTAGCAGTGGTTGGCTTGTTTTCTCTTAAAATTCTTAGAGTTCTGAAAATGCTATTTAAACCAAATTTGCAATGCTTTGCTCACTTGAAAACATCTTGACAGTGACTTGGGAAACAAACCAAATGCTGCAGGTCTGTGAATGGGACTGCTTGTACTAAATTTATTATGTTTGGTGGATTGTTTCTATTTCATAAATTATTTTCCCCTTATACATCAGTTCATAACTGATGTCTTGGATGTTTCAGTTGTCTACCCACTTGCCCTTGACTGAACCTGTAAGTAGATGGTTCAAACAGCTCAGAAAATGATGGATCAGTCTTGTGAGATCCTTGGCACAGTGCTGTGTGGCACCAACAACTACTTAGAAAGGAATCTGGTTTACTGGCTTGCCACAGGTTTCACAGTTGAATATGCAACCTAGCTTGCTCTCTTTATCATTTTGGCAGAATTGTACACACTTCAAGATCAGTCTTTTTACTGAATGTCATTATCCATCTGTGACCGTTTGAGACTGTGCCTTTAAGAAAGGGACAGTGCTGGGACACTCTGGCTGAATGTTTTGGAATAATAACGAAAACAATCAGATATTCTAAACGAATTTCATTGGTAGATTGGTAGAATGCAACTTTAAGTTTTGAGTTCAGTTGGAATTTTTCTCAGTTTCTCTCTGTCCTGCTTTTCCAGCCTGTCTGCTTCTGAGCAGCCGGAATTCTGACCTTGGATAAAGATAAGCACTAATCCTGCATGAGGCCTACTAAAATTCTTCTCTCTTAATAACTGCCTTTTTCTCTCTTTCTAACCCTTTTTGGGAAAAAAGGGAGGTAGGGGGAGAGAGTGGGGTACAGGGGGGGAACCCTCCTCTGTCCGGATGAGGGAAATTTCGTTCCTGTATTTTATTTTTTTTCCTTGCTGTATATTTCTGTGTATATATTGTAAATACTGTATATATTGTGTACATATCTTGCATTTTCCACATTGCTTGTAAAATACAGCATTCCTTCCGCTTCTCTGGCTGAGTTAGCTGTGGGTTTTTTTTCCCTTTGTGGGGGAGAGAAAACTAGGCCTGCTCTCTCAACCCACCACACCATCTCCTTCTTGCATTGGCATTGTGCTGGAGACAGACCTTGAGCTGAACAGATCAGGAGAGAACAGCTCTTGGAGTAGATCATTTTCACTTCACTGGGCTTGACAGAAGAGCATAAACCTTCTAAGCACTAGATGTGTAGTAGCTTGCACTGCCAAACTGTCATGGTGGTGTTTTGGTCTAGGCACTACCACAGGTCTCAGAGAGGTGACTGCAGATCTGTTTGGGCTCTAAACTTTTCTGTGGCCTTGGAACAAGTTTCTTCCTTTCATAGTTTCTCTGCCTGTAATAATGAGACATGTTAGGAACCATGGAGCTTCATGGTTCAGTGACCTATAGCTCTGGGGCAATAAGCTGCACAAAGCCACAAGCCTTGTTGCTAGATTTAGCACACTCAGTATCTTGTCTTGGATCCAGACCTGGCTGCCTGCTCTGTCACATGTGAAACCTGAAGCTCTGAACCCAGCGCGTGGCTGAAGACAGAGGAGGCAGCTTGAGCAGCGCAGCTCTGGGAGTTTGGCTTTTGGCTTTGATTCCCTTGCTTTTCAGGCGGTAAGGGGCTGGTGGCTTGAGGCTTCCCGAAGAGAGGAGGAGGGGCAGGGGGCTCAGACTGCCTACTTGCCGGAGGGCAGTGACGCAGCTGGGGGAGGGGTTGCCGCGGAGACCGCGCGCAAACCAAACAGAACCCAGCGCGTGGCTGAAGACAGAGGAGGCAGCTTGAGCAGCGCAGCTCTGGGAGTTTGGCTTTTGGCTTTGATTCCCTTGCTTTTCAGGCGGTAAGGGGCTGGTGGCTTGAGGCTTCCCGAAGAGAGGAGGAGGGGCAGGGGGCTCAGACTGCCTACTTGCCGGAGGGCAGTGACGCAGCTGGGGAGGGTTGCCGCGGAGACCGCGCGCAAACCAAACAGAACCCAGCGCGTGGCTGAAGACAGAGGAGGCAGCTTGAGCAGCGCAGCTCGACTGATCACTGACAGGGAAAAAAAAAAAAAAAAAAAAAAAGCTGTGTGGAGAGGGTGGTTACTGCAAGATGGTTACCACTAGAGCAAAGGCTAGCAGAAGGACAGTGGGCACCCAAACAGAGACCACACACAAGCATGCAGATGTTCAGGTAGGTGGCTGCAGTGAGTGCTGGAGCCTGGCACTCGATATGGAGGCTGGAGGGAGCAGCTGTTTCAGGTGTGAGCAGGTCAGTGACCTGATGAGCATGGTGGTCAAACTAAAAGAAGAGGTGGAAAGGCTAAGAGCTAGAAGAGATGGTGAGCAGAAAATTGACGATTCCCATAATGTAATCTCTTCTAAACCAGAACAGGGGGTAACACTTAGGGGAACAGGGAGTTTGATACCTCCCCAGAAGCAAGATTCTCAACCTCCCTGTTGTAACCCACATGAGCAGGGCCAATGGGAACAGGTCTCTGCCCGATGGAAGAAGTGCAAACAAAGGAAGTCTGCTCCTGTGAGCAGCACGCTGCCTCCAGTGCAGTTACAGAACAGGTATGAGGCTCTGCAGGAGGAACAGGTCATTGGTGAGGCTGAGGACTCAAGAAGGTCAGAAGCTGTACCAATGACAGGTTGCCTCAGGCCAGCCATCAAAACTTACCCAGAAAAGAAACCTCGCAGGGTCTTCGTCATAGGAGACTCCCTACTGAGGGGGAACAGAGGGCCCAATATGCAGACCAGACCAATTTCATAGAGCGGTCAGCTGCCTCCCTGGTGCCCAAGTTAAAGACGTTGTAGACAGAATTCCCAACCTCGTGAGTCCTTCAGACTACTACCCACTGCTGGTCTTTCAGGTGGGCAGTGATGATGTAACAATGAGAGGCTCACAATCTATTAAAAAAGACTTCAGAACCTTAGGGCAAATGCTAAAGGGATCAGGGGCTCAAGTTGTGTTCTCAGCCATCCCTCTAACGTCAGCAATGGATGAGGACACACTGAGGAAGGGCCGACAGATCAATTCATGGCTCAGGGGCTGGTGCCATCGACAGGGCTTTGGGTTCCACAATCATGGATTGGTTTTCAAGGCACCTGAGCTGAAAACAACTGTCGTAGTTTGGGCTGGGTGCCCTCTGCTACAGGGGTGTTTCCTGTGTCCAGAAGTCCAGCCCAGTGGGTGGACACAGGAAATTAGGTTATTTCCTACCATGATCCCTTGCACCACTATAAGTCTCACGGCGGGGTCTGGCACTTCCTCTTTCCTTCCTCCTCGCCGCCTGGTAACTGGGGAGAAGATCTCCCGGCCATGGGCCTGATTAGGCCCAAGGCCACGGGGGGATGGGCAGTCTCAGATCTGGCCAGCTGAGACTAGCCTAGCAGTGGGGGAAGGAGGAGCCCTGGGGTTTGGGTGCACCCCAGGTGGGGGATGGGATTTCTTTGGGTCTGCTTTGGGTTTCTCTCTTGTCACTGTGTTTCTAGTTTCTTTGCATGCACTCACTGTTCTATTTAAACTTTTCATCACTTTTGCAATCCGTTTGTCTGAGTCGTCATTTCTGCGCGTGGTGGGAGGGGTCTGCCCCAACCCATTACATTTTGGCGCACCAACGTGGGGCTGGCTGTTGTGCCCACTCTGCAGATCGATTGCAAAGGATGGAGAGTTTAAATTTAGTTCTGGGCGTCGGTTTGGATTTGGTAGTTGGGGGCTCAAGTGATGTTGCCGGGCGACCGTGTAAGCTCTTGTGGATTGTGGGGGATAACTGGTGCGCTGCCGGTGGCGCGGACCCTGTCCTGCTATTTCAGGCAGGGGCGGTTCTCGACCATCGGCATCGGGGTACCGCTTGAGAACGCGGAACCTGCCCCTCCTCCGCGGCGGGAAGCGAAGTGGGGAGGGGCAGCGGCTGAGCAGATCAGAGTCAGGTCCGTTTTCGCCGCGGGGATAGAGCCAGCCGCTGCGGCGGGCGAGCCAGCTCCCGAAGCCCGGGGGCCGACGGGGACTCCAGCTGGAAAGCCGTTTTCAAGGGCTCTGAGAACGCGCGTATGGCTTTCGCTGGAGAAGCCGTTTGAGTGTCCGAGGGTGGAGGTGACTTTGATTCTGTGCCGCGGCGGCAGAGGTGGGCGGAGCCCTGCTGTGCGGCGAGCAGCGGCGGCGGACCCGGCCGTGCGCTCGGGCCGCGGCAGGGGCCGGCCCTAGTCTCTTCCCGACTTTTTCGGACGAGTTCGAAAATGGCGCCGAGCACCTGGCTCCACCTCCCTTCTTCTCAGTGAGCTGTGGTGCAGCCCCGCCCTTTTCGGGGGGTGTGCAGCCGGATGCTGTCTTGGCTTGGTACGGGTGCGCCTAGTGGGGGGGCGGAGTACCTTGGACGGGCATCTGTAGTTTTGGACCGCAGTTGAAAGCGGTTGATTGCGGCACCCTGGATGGATTGAAAAAGGCAGTCGTGGGTTGGATTGTTTCGACTGGCCTGCCCCAGGGGTGGAGAATATGCCGCCGAGTGAACGTATGTGAAAAGTAGAGGCTTGGCTGAGAAGTCGTGAGGCTTTTCCAGGTGACCAGGATACCCAACAGATCCATGGAGAACTTGCACCGCAGGAGAATGAGCTGTGCATCGCCGGGAGGTTCCACTGGATGAAGGAGGAAGAACTGGAATGGACAGACACTTGAGCATGACTGAGAGACTGAGTGGACGCCCAGATGAAGACACGGACTTCGCTGGACATGTCATCAGTTTTCTGATTTGATGATGTGTTTGGGTGCAGGCATCATGATAGGAAATAAAGGGTGGCCTTTGTCGTAGTTTGGGCTGGGTGCCCTCTGCTACAGGGGTGTTTCCTGTGTCCAGAAGTCCAGCCCAGTGGGTGGACACAGGAAATTAGGTTATTTCCTACCATGATCCCTTGCACCACTATATGTCTCACGGCGGGGTCTGGCACTTCCTCTTTCCTTCCTCCTCGCCGCCTGGTAACTGGGGAGAAGATCTCCCGGCCATGGGCCTGATTAGGCCCAAGGCCACGGGGATGGGCAGTCTCAGATCTGGCCAGCTGAGACTAGCCTAGCAGTGGGGGAAGGAGGAGCCCTGGGGTTTGGGTGCACCCCCAGGTGGGGGATGGGATTTCTTTGGGTCTGCTTTGGGTTTCTCTCTTGTCACTGTGTTTCTAGTTTCTTTGCATGCACTCACTGTTCTATTTAAACTTTTCATCACTTTTGCAATCCGTTTGTCTGAGTCGTCATTTCTGCGCGTGGTGGGGAGGGGGTCTGCCCCAACCCATTACAACAACTCATGGGACACACTTGTCCCAGAGGGGGATAAGAATCCTGGGGCAGGAATTGGCAGGGCTCATTGATAGGGCTTTAAACTAGATTTGAAGGGGGAAGGGGTTAATAGTCTCCTGCTGGCTGGTGACAAACAGAGGGGCAGCTCACCAGCAGTAGAGAGAAGGAGAGATGGTAAGGGCTCTCAACTTGCTGCCCTGAGGCAAGCCACGAATGATCCAACAGGACATTCTGTGGAAACCGAGGGGAATTGGCACAAGAGGAGGACAGGGCCAGCCCAGCTGAAGTGCTTCTATGCGAATGCGCGCAGCTTGGGCAACAAACAGGATGAGTTAAGGGCCACTGTGCTGCTGGGATGCCACGACATAGTGGCTGTTACTGAAACTTGGTGGGATGAATCCCATGACTGGAATGTAGGGATAGGTGGATATAAACTCTTTAGGAAGGATAGGCAGGGAAGGAGAGGAGGAGGTGTTGCCCTCTATGTCAGTAGCCAGTTGGAATCAGTGGAGCTCCAACTGGGGAGGGATGATGAGCTAGTTGAGAGCGTATGGGTTAAAATTAAAGGCAGGACAGGGGAAGGAGATATTACTGTGGGGGTCTCCTACAGGCCACCTGACCAGCAGATCCAAGCAGATGAGGCCCTCCATAGGCAAATAGAAGCGGCTTCCAGGTCACAAGCCCTGGTCCTCATGGGTGATTTCAACCACCCAGACATCTGCTGGAGGGACAACACAGCAAGGCACCAGCAATCCAGGATGTTCCTGGACTGCATAGAAGACAACTTCCTCCTCCAAATGGTAGAGGAACCAACAAGAAATGGTGCTATGCTGGACCTTGTTCTCACTAACAGGGAAGGGCTGGTAAGCAATGTGAGGCTCAGAGACGGCCTTGGCTGCAGTGACCATGAAGCAGTTGAATTTAACATCCTCAGGGCAATCAGGAGGAAGTATTCCAAGCTCACGACCCTAGACTTTAGGCGTGCAGATTTTGATCGCTTCAGGGATCTGCTAGCCAAAGTGTCGTGGGACAAAGCCCTGGAGGGAAGAGGGACCCAGGACAGCTGGTCAATATTCAAGGACCACCTCCTCTGTGTCCAGGAGCTCTGTGTACCAACAAAGAGAAAAGCAGGTAAGAATGGTAGGAGGCCTGCCTGGATGGGCAAGGAGCTACTGGACACACTATTACTTAAAAGGAAACTCTACAGGAAGTGGAGAGAAGGACAGGTAGAACAGGGGGAATATAAGGAAGCTGCCCGAGCAGCGAGAGTCCTGGTTAGGAAAGCCAAAGCAGAGTTTGAATTGAATCTAGCCAGGGAGATTAGAGGGAACACTAAGAACTTTTACAGGTATATTAATGGAAGAAGAAGACTAGGGAAGGTGTGGGCCCCCTCAGAAAGGAAAATGGTGACATGGTCACAAGTGATGAGGAAAAGGCTGAGGTACTTAATAACTTCTTTACCTCAGTCTTCACTGCAAGGGCCTCTAGCCACACTCCTGACGTTATGGAAGTCAAAGCCAGGGGCGGGGAGGAAGAAGTGCCCATTGTAAGTGCAGATCAGGTTCGTGATCATCTGAAGAACCTGAAAGTGTTCAAGTCCATGGGACCCGACGGGATACACCCACGGGTGCTGAGAGAACTGGCAGATGAGGTTGCTAAACCCCTCTCTATTATATTTCAAAAGTCATGGCAATCTGGTGAAGTCCCCACAGACTGGAAAAGGGGAAACATTGCCCCCATCTTCAAAAAGGGTAAGAAGGAGGAGCCAGGGAACTACAGGCCAGTCAGTCTCACCTCTGTGCCTGGAAAGATCATGGAGCAGATCCTCCTGGAGTCACTACTCGCTCAAAAGAATAGTGAGGAGGTGATTGGGAACAGTCAGCATGGCTTTGCCAAGGGCAAATCCTGCCTGACCAACCTGGTGGCCTTCTATGAGCAGGTGACAACATTAATAGATGAGGGGCGAGCAACTGATGTCATTTACCTAGACCTGAGCAAAGCCTTCGACACTGTCCCGCACCACATCCTGGTCTCCAAACTGGTGACACATGGGTTTGATGGGTGGACCACTAGATGGATAAGGAACTGGCTTGATGGCCGCACCCAAAGAATGGCTGTCAATGGGTCCATGTCCCAGTGGAGGCCAGTGACAAGCGGAGTCCCTCAGGGATCAGTCCTGGGACCTGTCTTGTTCAACATCTTTGTGGGTGACATGGACAGTGGCATTGAGTGCACCCTCAGCAAGTTTGCTGATGACACCAAGCTGTGTGGTGCAGCAGACACGCTGGAGGGAAGGGAGGCCATCCAGAGGGACCTTGACAGGCTGGAGAGGTGGGCACAAGCCAACCTCATGAAGTTCAATAAGAGCAAGTGCAGGGTCCTGCATCTGGGTCGAGGCAATCCCAGGCACAAATACAGGCTGGGCAGTGACTGGCTGGAAAGTAGCCCTGAGGAGAGAGACTTGGGGGTGCTGGTGGACAAAAAGCTCAACATGAGCTCCCAATGTGCACTTGCAGCCCGCAAGGCCAATCAGATCCTGGGCTGCATCAGGAGAAGTGTGGCTAGCAGGTCGAGGGAGGTGATCCTCCCCCTCTACTCAGCCCTGGTGAGACAGCATCTGGAGTACTGTGTCCAGTTCTGGAGTCCCTATTACAAGAGGGATGTGGAGGTGCTGGAACGTGTCCAGAGAAGGGCCACGAGGATGATCAGAGGGCTGGAGCACCTCTCCTATGAGGACAGACTGAAGGAGTTGGGGCTGTTCAGTCTGCAGAAGAGAAGGCTCGAGGTGACCTAATTGTGGCCTTCCAGTATCTGAAGGGGGCCTACAGGAAGGCTGGGGAAGGACTTCTCAGGATGTCAGGTAGTGATAGGACTAGGGGGAATGGAATGAAGCTGGAGGTGGGGAGATTCAGGCTGGATGTGAGGAGGAGGTTCTTCACCATGAGAGTGGTGAGACCCTGGAATGGGTTGTCCAGGGAGGTGGTCGAGGCCCCGTCCCTGGGGCTGTTTAAGAGCAGGCTGGATGAGGCTCTGTCCAGCCTGATCTAGTGTGGGGTTTCCCTGCCCATGGCAGGGGGGTTGGAGCTGGATGATCCTTGTGGTCCCTTCCAACCCTGAATGAAACTATGAAACTATGAAACTATGAATCTGTGGTGCAGGACGCTCTGCCCTGGCACCAGAGATTCACACTGGTGCTCCCCCAACTGAGTGCAGTACACAGAGGAACTGGTCTAGAGCTGCGGGCACATAGCAATCACTGATTAAAATGTTAACTTTTCTCAATCTCACAACAGGGGATAACTTCTCTGATATAAGGAAGAGAAACATTTGATTTTATAGCTAAAGAGATATAGGAGTTTAGCACATATTAGTCAAAAAAAAAACCCAAAACTCAAACACATTCACCATCAATCTATTTATTCTAAAATATTTTTTCTTAAAGAAAAATTATGGGTTTAATCAATTCAGTATATTTTAAGAGGAATAATCTCTATTTATTCTCTGAATTAATTTGCTTGTCCTGACAACCTAATTTCTAGAAATGTAAGCTAGAGGCATTTATAAAATCATAGAGTGATTTGGGTTGGAAGGGACCTTGAAAATCATCTGGTTCCAACCCATTTATATTTAATAAAAAAGGAACACTTTAATTCCCATCATGAGTATCTAGATGTTACTAGTGTTGAGTATCAAGCCTGTTGTTCATTAATGTATGTAAGTAATGCTCAGATAACTAGATTTTCTAATGAGTAGGAAAATCTCCTAAAATGCATCAATGCATTCAATAGACTCTTTCAGCTTGCAACTCTGAATATTTCTTGCTCTGCTTCATATGTGTCAATCATAAGTGAGAAAAAGTGAAATACATGAAGAGGGTCTCATCAGTATATGTCATGTTTCTATAAAAAAATTCTGTAACATCTAAACTAATCAGCCTAGAAATAGACAGACCACCTGAACACTCCAGATTTTCCCTACAATAGATTTTACCATATTCTGCAGAAAATGTTTCATATGAGCAGGAATCATCAAAAGTTTATTGCTTGAACAGGGTCTAAGTGGATCTTCTGAGTTGTTTTTGTTGTGTTGTTTCTAAAATTGTAACATATTACAAATATTTTATTTCATGTTCCTTTTGCTTCTAGAAGGCTGATTACTGCAAATCAGATGTCATGCTAACCTATGCAAGCAGTTAGCTCACTGTTTAGGATCTTGGTGACAAGCAGAAATTATGGACTATGTAATGTACCATTTTTCTGTTATTTTTGATACTTTTAAAGTACTCATTTTTCGTAGTCCCATATATATCATCATTTTTCACAGAACTGTAGAGCTTTTGATATAGCAAAATTGAATCTGTGTCTGTGTGCTTCAGTAGATGGAAGAACTTTCATAACAACAATCCCACAATTCTTCTCTTCTTATTAACTTTTTATTCATGGATTTATCCAGACAGGTTGTGATGCTCTACTGTAGTGATCATGAAATACACAGCAATGTGTCTGATCTTTTGTTCAAGAAGAATGTAGGCTGATTTGGATTATTTTGGGGTTTTAAAGTCTTAATATTAAAGATATGAACTGAAATGGTGAATTATGCTTATGAGCTAAAATTATGGATTTAAATGAGGAAAATTTTAGCCTTAAAAAAAAAAAAGTCTGTTTCTTTTAATCTTTCATAGATTATCCTCTTGCTAAAAGATCTTTCCAATGCCTTCCAGGAAAAAAAATTGAGAAAAATATGCTAATGTAGTTGCCTACGTATTTCATATCTCCCACAAGTTCCAAACAGCAATCTCTTGGATGGGGTTCTGAACTAACTGATCAAATTAACCATGCCCCTGTTCACTTCAGGGTGCCTTCCAAGTCAAACCACTTTATAATTCTATGATTCAGTGATCTTAAAATACAGAGTAATAATATAAATATGACAATATAGAACCAACTTAGAAAAACACTTGAGCGAATTTTTAAAATAAAATGTACTTCTAGTAATTTTTTTCATGTTAGAAGTAATTTCTGTTATTTGGTTTACTGATATCTGGCTTTTTAGTGCCTCATTTTTCATTGGAGGATACTAGAAAGCTGTAGAAATATTATCTGTATTCTCATACAGAATAATCCTGTGAAGAATATGATGTTAGAAATAGGAATAATAAAGTGAAGGATGTGCCTGAATTCACATTGTGTTTTAGAAGCAAAAGAAGGAGCATTTTCCTGGAATTGTCATCCCTGTTCAACATGTTGTATATATAGTAAAAGAATACATATAAAAATGTGATATGGCACTTTTTTCCCCCCCTTGTGGTGTGTTTTATACATTTAAGTATTAATATGCTCCTGTGTAAGTCAGCGTACATGTGGAAACTTTAATGATTGCCTACAAAGGCTTAGGCATAAATAGATGATTCATTCTCACCTGTTTTCTTAATCCAAACCTCTGTAAGTTTCTCTTCATTCTCTTTTAAAGTGAGACATTCTTTGTTTTCCTCTCTCTTAATGGTTCTGCTTTACTGTGTGCATTTGCACCATAGCATCATGGAACAATATATTCATGTCCCTCCTCTGTGAACCTGAGTCAAATGCATTATTACAAAACTGATTAAAGTATTTGGAGTGTGGGAAGCACATCCTTACCCAGTGGATTCAGCAACTGACAAGAATGAAATATCTAAAACGGGAAGAAGGTTGTAAAGCTTTGCTTTTGATTATTGCTTTACCAATTACTTATTGATCCTATCCTCTCTTGTATTTGTTGTGTACTAATTGCTGATGACAAAAAGGAAATATTTTCTTGAGTGAGATACAAAATTAATGAAAGGACTTTGGAGGTTTTATATTCTTTCTTCCATAATACCTCTCAGTTTGGTATGGGATTATAAAGTTAAAAAAGCTGTTACGATTATGTGTTTGTTCAGCCCCCCAGCTCTGTTGCAACTAGTCCCAGATGGGTATTTGTTAAGATATAAATCAAACAGTAAAATCCGTTTATATTTCATGTAAATATGTTCATACATCTAATCTAGTTCACTAGCAATAATCTTTCCCCAGCTCTGATACACATTTAATTGATGGTGTAAGAAGATGCTTGTGTCTTATCAATTTCCCCTGCCAGCACATCTCTCCTCTTCTTTTACACTTGGGTTGCAAACTCTCTGGGACAGAAGATGTATCTTTTTCCTGTATTTCTACTATGCTCAGCACAGCAGCACACTGGTTCACTTTTGGCATACTTTAATTGAAGAAAAAAAAAAATTTGGTCTTGAGAACTGAAAGCTTTCTGCAAGCCAAGAAAGGGCATGACAAAATGAAAAACAATTTAAACTCTTTGATCCATAGCAAATACTTTGTGTTTTAAAGGTACAATGCTCAGCAGATAAGGAATTATCTCTTACCCTGGTATTCAACAGTGAAAGCGTGAAAATGAAGTAGACTATAACTCAGACATGCATGACTAAAATGGATTCTGCAGTGTTCTATTAACCACTTACAGTCTCTACACCTACAATGAAGATAATGGGATACACAGCCCCTGCTCTGTAGGAAGGTGATGGCTTTTGTACAGTGACCATACAATTTAACATGTAGAAATCCATTGTTGTGTCGAGGGGTTGGAAGGGTAAGGTCCAAAAAGCCTTCTCCGTCCCCCTGTAAAGTAAAGGGAAAGAAAATTGAAGGGAAAGGAAAAAAAAAAAATCTCACAGCTGAATTAGCAAAGCAGTGGAGCTGTATATTTACAAAGCAATGTAGGATATGCAGGGGAATATATACAAATTTACAATATTTACGATATATACAAATATATACAGTAAAGTAACACAGAAATGAGAGTTCCCCCCTCTGCTGAGGGGGTTCCCCACCTCCGATCTCCCCCTCTCTCCCCCTTTTCCCCAGAGTGGGTTAGAAAGAGAGAGAAAAGAGAAAAAAAGGTTAGAAGCAGTTTTGTGTTAATTGGAAGGCAGTTAATACAGGCCTTATAGCTTATCAGTTTTCAAGGCCAAAGCCTTGGTCAAAAGCCCAGCACAGAGAGAGCTGCTGCTCGGTGGAGGAGCGGAAGGAAGACTGAAGATAAAGTGCCGGAATGCCCAGGATACCCTCCTGCACTCCCAGTTCAGAAGGTGCTTCCTCGCACTCTACCAATGAAATTAGTTTAGATTGTTCTTTTCATTCACCAACTTCCGTCCACCATATTCCCTTTCTTAAAGGCACAGCCTCAAACGGTGACAGTCCACCCCTTCTAAACAATTTCATTGGCCGTTCATACTGTCCATCTGTGGTGGGTTGGAAGGGTAAGGCCAAGAAGCCTCTTCCCTCCCCCCTGTAAGTAAGGGAAAAGAAAAATTGAAGGGAAAGGGAAAAAAAAAACTCACAAGCTGAATTAGCAAAGCAGTGGAGCTTTATATTTACAAAGCAAAGTAGGATATGCGGGGGAATATATACAAATTTACAATATTTACAATATATACAAAGATATACAATAAAGTAACACAGAAATGAGAGTTCCCCCCTCAGCCGAGGGGGTTTCCCCACCTCCGCTCTCCCCTCTCTCCCCCCCTTTCCCCAGAGTAGGTTAGGAAAGAGAAAGAAAGAGAAAAAAAGTTAGAGGCAGTTTTGTGTTTATTGGAAAGCAGTTAATACAGACCTGGTATCTTATCGGTTTCAAGGATGAAGTCTTGGCAGAAAGCCCAGCACAGAAAGCTGCTGCCCAAAGAAGAGGCGGAAGCAAGACTGATAGAGAAGTGCTGGAATGTCCAGGACACCTTTCTTGCACTCCCAGTTCAGAAGGTGCTTCCTCCCACTTCACCAATGAAATTAGTTTAGATTATTCTTTCCGTTTACCAACTTCCGTCCACCATATTCCCTTTCTTAAGGGGACAACGTCAACCAGTCACAATCCACCCCTTCTAAACAATTTCATTGGCTGTTCATACTGTCCATCCAATCCAAAACGATATTTACAGTTCGTGAGTAAAGTTCATAGTCCATTCCGGCTATGCTCAGATGTAGATGATTCAAAAGTCCAAGAAAATCAGAAAATGAGAAAAATGGAAAACAGTTTGTTTCTTTGCTGACAAAGCGAAGAAAAGGGAAACAGGGATTCTCAGGGTCTCTTAGTTGACTCAGGGTTCTCAGGGATCTCAGGGTTCGTGCACCGTAGACTCCTCGTTGATTCTACTTTTGGACGCGATGTAGCTGTACAACAGTTTGAAATTAACCTCTTTCAGCTAAAGTTAAATTTCTTTGTGGAATACACTGAATTTCACCATTCTCTTGCATTACCCAATAAGTGTGACCCAGACCTTCAGCTGAAACCACCCCTCGGACAGGTTTAGCCTCTCCTGAGGGAGAAAATACCCAAACAGTTTTACCTAACAGATTCTTTTCTCTAACAACAGGAACTCTATCACCTTCTACTTTACGTAGCAAATCTGAATGTGCAGGTCCTGCTCGGTTCACTGAACCTCTACTATTTACCAGCCAGGTTGCTTGTGCTAAATGTTTTTCCCAGTTTTTCAAAGATCCACCCCCCATGGCTTTAAGAGTGGTCTTCAACAAACCGTTGTAGCGTTCAATCTTCCCTGAAGCTGGTGCATAGTAGGGAATATGGAATATCCACTCAATACCGTACTCTTTTGCCCAGTTCTTTACAAGGTTGTTCTTGAAATGAGTTCCGTTGTCTGACTCAATCCTCTCTGGAGTTCAGTGTCTCCACAGGATCTGTCTCTCCAGACCGAGAATGGCGTTGCATGCAGTTGCATGTGGAACTGGATAAGTTTCCAACCATCCAGTGTTTGCCTCTACCATAGTAAGCACGTATTGCTTACCAGAACGAGAACGTGGTAGAGTGATATAGTCAATCTGCAAAGTTTCACCTTATTTGTACTTAGACCATCTGTCACCATACCACAAGGGCTTAAGTCGTTTTGCCTGCTTAATAGCAGCACAAATGTCACAGTCATGGATGACTTGTGTGATAGCATCCATGGAAATGTCTATGGATCTGTCACGAGCCCATTGGTATGTTGCATCTCTGCCTTGATGTCCTCACGAATCATGAGCCCACCGAGCTAAGAATATCTCACCTCGGTGTTTCCAGTTGAAATCAAGATTAGAGTCCATGTCTACTTGAGAAACTCTTGCAGCTAGATCTGCCTGATGGTTGTGTTGCTGTTCCTCAGTAGCTTTGCTCTTAGGAATGTGAGCATCGATGTGTCTCACTTTCACTGGAATTCTCTCGATTCCATCAGCAATGTCCTGCCACAGGTCTGCTGCCCAAATGGGTTTACCTTTCCTCTGCCAACCACTCTTCTTCCAGTTCTTTTGCCTACCCCATAGAGCATTGGCTACCATCCATGAGTCGGTGTGGAGATAAAGCTTTTGGCCATCTCTCACGTTCAGCTACGTCGAGAGCTAGCTGGACAGCTTTTACCTCTGCGAACTGACTGGATTCTCCTTCTCCATCTTTCGCCTCTGCAACTCGGTGTGTTGGACTCCACACTGCAGACTTCCACCTTCGCTTGTTTCCAACAAGACAACAGGAACCGTCTGTGAACAAAGCATATTTCTTCTCATCATCAGAAAGGTCATTGTAAGGAGGAGCTTCCTCAGCACGAGTTACTTTCTCCTCTGGAGGTTTGGCACAGTTGATACCTTCAGGCCCACTTGAGATCACCTCCACTAGACCAGGTCTTTCAAGATTTCCCATTTGAGCACTCTGTGTTATCAGAGCCATCCACTTAGACCATGTTGAATCTGTGGCATGATGTGGTGTGGCGCCTTTGCCTTTGAACATCCAATTCAAAACTGGTAATCTGGGAGCTAGAAGAAGTTGTGATTCAGTTCCAATCACTTCAGAAGATGCTTTTACTCCTTCATATGCAGCCAGAATTTCATTCTCTGTTGGAGTATAATTAGCCTCTGAACCTCTGTAACCTCAACTCCAGAAACCAAGAGGTCCTCCACGACTCTCAGCTGGAGCTTTTTGCCACAAGCACCAGGTTGGACCATTGTCACTTGCAGCCGTGTACAAAATGTTCTTAATGTCTGGACCATCTCGGACAGGTCCCAGACCCATTGCTTGAGTTACCTCTTGTTTTATTTGGTCAAAGGCTGCTTGTTGTTCAGGTCCCCAGGGGAAATGGTTTCTCTTTCGAGTCACATCATACAGAGGTTTCACAATCTGACTGTATCCAGGAATGTGCAGTCTCCAAAATCCCACTATCCCCAAGAAACGTAGGGTCTCTTGCTTGTTTGTGGGACTTGCCATGGTGGAGACTCTATTTACCACATCCACTGGAATGTGTCGGCATCCATCCTGCCACCGCACTCCCAGAAACTGAAACTCTGTGGTAGGTCCTTTCACCTTGTCTCGTTTGATGGCAAAACCTGCATTCAGAAGAATGTCAATGATTTTGTTACCTTTCTTGAAGACTTCCTCAGCAGTTTTACCCCAGACGATGATATCATCGATGAACTGCATGTGTTCTGGAGCACCGCATTTCTCCAGAGCATCGTGGATCACTGCATGAGAGATGCTGGAGCTGTGGATCCAGTCCATTGGCAATCTGTTGAAAGTGTACTGGACTCCTCTCCAGGTGAAAGCAAACTGAGGCCTGCATTCCTCTGCTATGGGAATAGAGAAAAATGCATTAGCAATGTCTATGGTAGCATACCATTTGGCCTCTTTGGATTCCAGCTCATACTGTAGCACCATCATGTCTGGTACTGCTGCACTCATAGGTGGTGTCACTTCATTCAGGGCTCGGTAGTCTACTGTCAGACACCAGTCTCCATTCTGCTTCCGCACAGGCCACACTGGACTGTTGAAAGGTGAATGAGTTTTGCTGACGACTTTCTGACTCTCCAACTGACGAATCAGATTCTGAATGGGCAACAAAGTGTCACGGTTGGTTCTGTATTGTCTGTGATGCACAGTCTGAGAAGCAACCGGCAATTGAATGTCCTGTATCTTATGTTGTCCCACAACTGCAGATTCATCAGAAAGCTCAGGTCTGGCAGACAGCTTCCATTTTTGTCCATCAATTTCTATAGAAGCTACTCCAAAAGCCCATTGGTAACCTCTAGGGTCTTTGAAACGCCCTTCTCTCAGAAAATCAATTCCCAAAATACAAGGTGCGTCAGGTCCGGTCACAACTGTATGCTTCCTCCATTGTTTACCAGTTACACTTATATTAACCTCTACCTTACTTAACTCTTGAGATCCACCAGTGAGTCCCAGAATAGTTATAGACTCTGATCCCTGATAATTTGATGGCATTATGGTGCACTTAGCTCCTGTGTCAACAAGGCCCTGTACTTCTGAAATTGTGAAGTGCCAGGCTACTGGATGTACACATCCCAATAGATTCTGTTATCTCTGTTATCCCTCTCCTCCCCCTGGCGGGAGGCAGGGCACCTCTAGTTATGGGGAACATAACAGGTGACAACATTAATAGATGAGGGGCGAGCAACTGATGTTATTTACCTGGACCTGAGCAAAGCCTTTGACACTGTCCCGCACCACATCCTGGTCTCCAAACTGGTGACACATGGGTTTGATGGGTGGACCACTAGATGGATAAGGAACTGGCTTGATGGCCGCACCCAAAGAGTGGCTGTCAATGGGTCCATGTCCCAGTGGAGGCCAGTGACAAGCGGAGTCCCTCAGGGATCAGTCCTGGGACCTGTCTTGTTCAACATCTTCGTGGGTGACATGGACAGTGGCATTGAGTGCACCCTCAGCAAGTTTGCTGATGACACCAAGCTGTGTGGTGCAGCAGACACACTGGAGGGAAGGGAGGCCATCCAGAGGGACCTTGACAGGCTGGAGAGGTGGGCACAAGCCAACCTCATGAAGTTCAATAAGAGCAAGTGCAGGGTCCTGCATCTGGGTCGAGGCAATCCCAGGCACAAATACAGGCTGGGCAGTGACTGGCTGGAAAGTAGCCCTGAGGAGAGAGACTTGGGGGTGCTGGTGGACAAAAAGCTCAACATGAGCTCCCAATGTGCACTTGCAGCCCGCAAGGCCAATCAGATCCTGGGCTGCATCAGGAGAAGTGTGGCTAGCAGGTCGAGGGAGGTGATCCTCCCCTCTACTCAGCCCTGGTGAGACCCCACCTGGAGTACTGTGTCCAGTTCTGGAGCCCCTATTACAAGAGGGATGTGGAGGTGCTGGAACGTGTCCAGAGAAGGGCCACAAGGATGATCAGAGGGCTGGAGCACCTCTCCTATGAGAGCAGACTGAAGGAGTTGGGGCTGTTCAGTCTGCAGAAGAGAAGGCTCCGAGGTGACCTCATTGTGGCCTTCCAGTATCTGAAGGGGGCCTACAGGAAGGCTGGGGAGGGACTTCTCAGGATGTCAGGTAGTGATAGGACTAGGGGGAATGGAATGAAGCTGGAGGTGGGGAGATTCAGGCTAGATGTGAGGAGGAGGTTCTTCACCATGAGAGTGGTGAGACCCTGGAATGGGTTGTCCAGGGAGGTGGTCGAGGCCCCGTCCCTGGGGGTGTTTAAGAGCAGGCTGGATGAGGCTCTGGCCAGCCTGATCTAGTGTGGGGTTTCCCTGCCCATGGCAGGGGGGTTGGAACTAGATGATCCTTGTGGTCCCTTCCAACCCTGAATGAAACTATGAAACTATGAAACTATGAAACATGCGCACATGTGCATTGCACATAGTGTGCAGGATTATAACTTTGCATGTTATAACTGGAGCCACTGTTGGAGCTACTAGAGTTGTTCTGGGGAACTGTGGAAGTAACAACTACCCTTCTGGTATTGCTACCTTGGGTTCTGCCACTTTGCAATTCCCTCAGTCTCCTGAAAAGATTAGAGGTTGCTTGGCCATCCCAGCGGTTCATGTTCTCACCAAACTGATCACGCAGAGTGATCCAAATAGTTCTACGTGATTGCCTTGGTGGTCTGTTTTGATTTGATCTGTTTTGGAATGACCTCCTTGGAGGACGTGTACTCCTCCCAGATGAAACTTGTATCCACCTGGAGGGAAAAGTGAAATTATCCTTCTGTGCCAATTGGTATATGGAATCTTTCAGATCTTTCATGAAACTCTCAATTTTTCCAGACAGAGTTTCAATGGCCGAAACCAAAGAAACACGTGTCATGCTATCCTCCAATTGTCTCATTTGATCACTGAATTGGCCAACTGTAGGAGGAGCTCCACCATAATTTCTTCCCACAATTCTGCTTGCCAGAATGTTTGCATAATTAGAAGGAGCAAGTTTGATGATCTTTTTAGCAAGACCAATACCCACAGGAATATCATCAGGATTCAGAGTTTCATGTTCTACATAGAGTATCTCTATAATAGCAAATTCTCTCAAGCGCTTAATTCCCTCATCTATGGTAGTCCAGGGTTTAGGATTCCATGGAAGATCATCTCGGGAAGGGTATCTCAGGGGAACCGCCATGAAAAGGCGTATCCACAGATTAACCTTACCGAGAGCCCTTCCTTGATGTCTATCTATTCCATTATCCCTTGAGAGAGTTCCTAACTGAGCTGCTGACTTGTCTCCAACTGTTAGAGCTGGAGCACCTGTATCATAACACCTACTAAGCCAAGCTAGAACTGGCTCCTTATCTGCCCTGGTGAAATCTTTATGGACATTTCACAATTCCTTACGTGGTGATGAACAGTCTGAAATATCATCTTCCTCTTCCTCTCCCTGAACTTTTTGTCCAAATAATCCTGTTGCCATTTTTTCAAGGATCTCTTTAAGCTGAGAACCACCTTTGCCAGCTCCTTTCCTAGCTGCATCTCTATCCTGCTTTGTTCTCACTAGGTTAGCTAGATCTTTAAAACAAATCTTCTCTTCCTCCTGAGCAGGATTTCTTAGAGTAGAGGGCCCCTCACTAGGATCAGTCTCCAGCTCTTCTGCTCTATCAGCTGTGATCTTTCCACTTCTAGTCTTTAAAACAGCCACCTTAACTGGGGCTGTGTTTGAATTTACAGCCACCTTATTGGAAGCTGACAGGTCCTGAGATAAATCAGCTGCTGGGGCAGTGACTTCCGGTCCCACCAAGGGAGTGGGCGGAAGTGACGTTGCTCCGTTAATGGACAACGGATAAGAAGAAGGAGGAGAAGGAGTAGGAGAAGGAGTAGGTGCCATGTTGATACCAGCCGCCACCCTTGGCAGCTTGCCAAAATCAGCAAAGTAATTTATAGCTGCTTTACCAATTAACTTTTTAGCCCTCATTTTAGCTGACACAGATTCTGCACATTCCTCGTCACTAGATGACTCTGGGACTGATCCAGAGCCACGGCGTTTTCTTTTTGATCGAGTTTTAATAACAAAACATGCTCTGGACACCTTTTTCTCCTGACGCCAGGAATACAGAGAATACACATTTGTGTATTCCAGAAGCAGAATTATACACACCAAATAAATCACCTTTTGATCCCAGGCATCACCTAAAGTTACTCTCTCCTCAGGCGGAATCCTAAAACCCTTTATCTCAATTGGGAGAGTGGTGGAGGTATTATGGCTGGCCATAATAAATCAATACATTTTCCGTTCCATAATCTAACTCTATACATAACCCACAGATAAATTGTCTGCACCAAATATTTACCCAGGTAATCCAAAATCAAATCCAAACAATATCTGTAAACCAGAGCCCCAAAAATTGAAAAGAATAATCGTTCTACAAACCACAACACCTTCATGTTTGCTAATTCAGCTAGAAAACACTAAATCAATCAAGTAATAAACTAAACTAATTAACTGCCCCACGTTGGGCACCAAGAAAAAATGTCGAGGGGTTGGAAAGTTAAGGCCCAAATAGCCTTCTCCCTCCCCCCTGTAAAGTAAAGGGAAAGAAAATTGAAGGGAAAGGAAAAAAAAAACCAACTCACAGTTGAATTAGCAAAGCAGTGGAGCTGTATATTTACAAAGCAATGTAGGATATGCAGGGGAATATATACAAATTTACAATATTTACAATATATACAAATATATACAATAAAGTAACACAGAAATGAGAGTTCCCCCCTCTGCTGAGGGGGTTCCCCACCTTCGATCTCCCCCTCTCTCCCCCTTTTCCCCAGAGTGGGTTAGAAAGAGAGAGAAAAGAGAAAAAAAGGTTAGAAGCAGTTTTGTGTTAATTGGAAAGCAGTTAATACAGGCCTTATAGCTTATCAGTTTTCAAGGCCAAAGCCTTGGTCGAAAGCCCAGCACAGAGAGAGCTGCTGCTCGGTGGAGGAGCGGAAGGAAGACTGAAGATAAAGTGCCGGAATGCCCAGGATACCCTCCTGCACTCCCAGTTCAGAAGGTGCTTCCTCACACTCTACCAATGAAATTAGTTTAGATTGTTCTTTTCATTCACCAACTTCCATCCACCATATTCCCTTTCTTAAAGGCACAGCCTCAAATGGTGACAGTTGCCACTTTTTTTTTAGCTACTAGGGATTGACATGATAATTAGTAGGTTACAGAATCAGCCAGAAAGGAACTGAACCCAGGTATCATACCTTGTAGGAAATTGCATGAACCTCTAATTTAATAAGAACACAGTAGAGATCAATGTGACCACTAAGGGAATGAAAACCTTTCTGAATGAAAACAGCAATGAATACTGTTCTCATGCTTTGAGCAACTTGGGTCTGTTGCTGATTGTTATGCATGCTTCTTAGCCTGAATTCACGTAGTGGATTGACATCTTGGGGGAAAGTTTCTAAAGCATGAGAACAGACCATCTGGTTTTTGTCTCTTGAAAGACATTGGTGGTAATATTAGGTGTGGGTAGCACTACTGCGTTTCTGCCAGATCAGTGAATTGAATCATTGGTACATGGGAGAACTATTTTGTATGGAGTTCCGTATTCTTTTTCTGTGGTTACATATCTGGCCTGAATCTGACTTTGGAAGGAAGCTGGAATATACATAGGCAGCTGTAACATATCTCACCATGTCATGAGCTATGGCAGACTAGGATTCAGGGTGCACTATGACATTGTAACTCCATGAAGCATTGGCACAGACATATTCTGTTTGATAAGTGTTAAAGATTACAAAGATTGGAATTCTTAGTAAGCACCATGAAGCTTCAGTGTTCTCTGGAATCAAAGATAATAGTTTCATAGAAACTTAAACACAGAGAATAAAATATTGGTGTAGGTATGTGCTATAGCACCAGACAGAATGTATGCCAACATACAACAGGTAGGCGTAAAATACATTTTAAGTTTCATTTTAAATGCTTAATTTCAAGAATATCTAAATAATATTTCACCTTGAAATAAGATGGATAACATCTCCAATTTTAAAAGCAGTAAAAGTATAATTTTCTTTGCTCTCAGTAGTCCAGTCAAATAAAATCAGCCCAACTGCTTAAATAGTCCAACAGTTTACTGTAAGAATTGTTTCTTCATTACCTCATTAATCTCATGTTAGAAATTTCTGCAGGGAATTTCTTTAGCCGTTAGTGCAAGAGAGAATAATTGTTGATATTGTCAGTATTAGCCTTTCCCAAAAGTTTTCATTTCTGAAAACTTACCGAAAGCACACGATAAATAAAAAAATCTAATAGAAACTATGTCAGATCAAGAAACTAGTACTTCATACACAGAGAAGTATACAACACCTGCACAATTAATCTGATATATAATAGATGCTTTTGGCAGCCCATCTTCTGTTTGTTGAGACTGATTGACACATCTGCAAAAAGAAGTACAAATGAAAAGCAACAACACAAACATGAAAAATACCTAAGGCAAACTTCTAAAATGTAATCTGTACAGACACTTAATTAGATATTTTACACAGTTTTTGTATTTAAGGTAGATCATGCTCAGTTTATCCTCATTTAAATTAAGATACAGAAAAAGGTAAAAAGACAACTTTCATTTTTTTAAGTTATGAGGAGATCCAAGTATGTAGGCTAGATCCTGTAAAGACATCACAGCAAAACATTAGCAAGTCTTTAATTCCAGATTTAGCCACAGTTTAAACTTGAAAATTTAAATTCCTAAACCCTTTGTGCCTCTGGCTCCAAGAAGGCCTGAAGCCTTCTGCAGGCGGTGCTGTTCTGTCACAGACCAAGAGCTGTCTCAGCACAAGGAATCTGGGATTCACCTCAGATCAGTCCCCATTTAATTTTGTTTGGTGCTCTGCCTTGTTTCCCCAAAGATCCTAAACTGCATATGCTCTGAGCACAGTTAGCAAACTGTGACAGGGATGAGTACTTAAAACATATATGTTTGCTTGTGGCTTTTCTTTTTGAAATAGATCTTCTAGAGAAGTATCCTGATGACTACAGTATATGCTGAAGAAATTGTGAGGCTTGAAAGACTAAGTTAAATTCCCACCACGAGCTTCCTGATGATATCAGTACAGGTTAGACAGTAGGTTGTGTTTGATTTATGTATGGCTGGGTTTTGGTATCAGGGGCAGGGCTACTAGCATGATTTCCTGTAAGAAGCTTCAAGAAGCTTTATTTATTTAGAATAAACCTTTATTTATTTAGAATAAACCAAACCAGGTTGGAAGAGACCTTCAAGATCATCGCATCCAACCCATCAACCAATCCAACCCACCCAAACAGCTAACCCATGGCAAGCTCCCCCGTCTCCAAGTAGGACTCACTTCTGGGGTAACACATTCAAGAGGAGAAAACCTGTTAGGCAAGTTCTTCTGTTTTGGAGCTCTTTTGTTTGGGAGAGGAGTGGAATTAGAGCTAGACAACCATGAGGACACCAAGATCAGCTGCATGCCTGAGCAGCAATTCCCCTTCGGCCTATGGTGAGATGGGATGCTGAACTCTTGCAGCCCCTTAGAGATCAACGGTGGGGTAGAATCCCATCTGCAGCCCTTGGAGGAGCCCATGCTAGAACAGAGGACTGCTCCCAGAGAAGTCCCTAACTGAGGGAAGCTTATGCTGGAGTGGTTCATCACTGGGAACACTTAGGCTGTGGAAAGGACCCACAGGTAGGGGAAGTTTGTGGAAGTCTATTTCCAATGGGAGAGATACCACATTGCTGCAGAGGAGGATTGTGAGGAGTTTCCTTCCCAAAGTGGAAGGAGAAGCAGAAACAACAAGAAACAGATTAAGACTGACCACAGCACACATTTTTTTCAAAAGTTAAGATGTAAAGAATGAAAAGTATGGAGTTTGCCAAGTGGACCTATCTGATTTCTAAATTTAACAACAGGAGAGGAGTGGAATTTCACACACATTGCAGAGCTCTCTGTTTCTTACATAGAACACCAGAGTACTTTGATCTAACTCTACTGAAAAAGGTGAACTTTCTGAAAATTGCTGGCATGGAGCTGCATGATTTCTTAGAATACTTAAAGTTGATGAAGTGGAAAACAAATAAATCACTTGTGTCTCTTGAAAAATCCATAGTATATTCTTGAAATGGGATTTTAAAAAGCAATTTCTTAAAAATCAATTGTAGAATTTCTAATTTAAACTTACAGATTTATTTAAAAGCCAGACAAAAATCTGCCAGAAAATTATAATTTGTATAAAAGAGTGAAATGTTTATTAATATGGTACTCATACACAATTAAGAATACGGATAGTTCTTCACACCCCAAGATATCCAGCTATAAGCAAATTTATCTGACAGCTAGTAATTGAGATAACTCTGCTTGCTGGGAGCTCAGGCTAAGCCTTCTCCAAGTGTATATATATTATCTGAGGCTTTGTGTTTAACTTATACCAGGCATGCTGTAGCTTCTGGAACACAGTTGACTCATCATGAAGGCAGAGAAAGATGTGAGAGAGGGGAAGCCTTGCCTGAGACAGGTTTGTCATGCAACTGCACTTTTAGTAGCTATATTACAATGCAACAAGTCTTCTTACATTCTGAGCATTTTATTTTGTAGCAACCTGCAAAACAACAAACATGTATGAGTCACGCAAATTACATAAATTCAAAACACATTTTACTGAGTCTTGATTAATACAAGAGAACAGTAATTAGTCATGGTAAGGGAAAAAGCTATTGAGTTACCTGCAAAATCTGCTATCAAGAGACAGTTTTTATCTGAACTCACTGTTTCTTCGCAGTGAAACAAAGCTCTTATCTTAAAATTTGATTTCTATTTCACAGAGAATACAATAAAATGATGACAAATTAGCCTTGATCTCACAGAAGCCAAAACAAGAGAAATAAACTTTATGAACTCTGCAACGTCTCCCTTAATGACAAATTTTGTCCATTGAAAATATTTTTTCCCCACTTTGCTAGTGCTTTCCTACTGCAGAGTCATCTGATACCGATTTTTCTTTTCTTGAGTTATACAGCTTCAGCTTTACCTGAATTATTTGCCTTAATATATATATGTATTTCTAAGGGAAAAGGATATTCCGGATTTGTTTTTACATTACTGCTGCACAGAACCCTCACTATTCTCCAGCTCATTAAAAATGGAATCCTTGAGCTGTTAACAGTATATTTTCTTTAAATGACTTCCTGCTGTGACCACTGAAATTTTGCTATATTCTAGACTTTTTCGCCATCTGATTAAAAATCAATGATGAGGGCATATCTCATTTGTGGAGAACTCTGACACCTTTTATGAAAAATCAAACTTAACTCAATTCTTGTGATGTCCTATAAAGGGCAAGACAATATCTAGAGTTGAAGAACTGAGTATTCCACTATTCCCACTGCTGGTATATGTCTGCCTGGTCTTGAAATACAAGGTGGTGAGATTGCATTTCTGTAAATTAAATCTGTGTGCCATCAATGTGCATGTCATGCTTTGCATGATGATCTTTCATCTGTAACAATTATGGGTATGCTATAAATATTTCATGAGTGCATAATCTCCAAACAAGAAAAAAAAGTCATTAGCTCTTATCACAATAATGTTATTTAGCTTTACAATTTGTGGGAAGGAGGTGCCACTGTCAAAAAGAAAAAATACAAGTCCTGTTAAGGTCTCCAGGGAGGGCACTTATGAGAACTGACAGTTATAGTAACAGCACAATTTAGATTTTCAGAAAATAGTCTTACAGTCTGCATATTTGACTAAATATACATTGAAATGTTAAAAAATAGTAATTTAAAAAATAAATTCCAGTCAATGTTTGTGGTGAAGGCACATTATGCTCCAATACTGAATCTTGTCCCAGCATGTGGGCAAGTTCCCCCTCCCTTTAGGAGGAAGACAAAAGCCAAGGCATTAGCCAGGCTTGCACGCACCCAGCGCATGCAGCGCTCATGCTGACACCAAGTATGTGCATATTCTAGCTTCATGCTTTCTATAGGCTGAAGCCAGTTGTTTATGAGAGTGCCCATTGGTCAAGCCCAGCCTCGAGGAATCTATAAGTATTACCCCAGTTGGTAAACACGCTGCCCCCCTCATTTACTTTGTCTCTGTGCTTGCTCGAGAGAGTAACTCTCGAGCTGCAGCCTTTGCCATTGAGCTTATGGTTGTTAGCTTCTGTTATACATGCACGCATACTGGAAGCCTCTGCATAGTTGAAGAAGCCCAGAGGGAGGACCTTCGCTGAGCCTGAGGAGCTCATCATTGCTACAACCAGTCGTGCCGATCAGAAGAGCCCATCGTGCCACCGGAGGACTGGACCAACCCCCGCGGGTAAGATCTGCCCAGTTGCCGGGGAGAAGGGACTTGATTAATACCGAGTCCACGTATGCCCAACCCCGCCGTAGCGGGAAAGGAGCCGCCGAGTGCCGCTCTGAGGAGCCGCCGGGTGCCGCTATGAGCCCTGTGAATTCCAGGGAAAACCAGAGCATTGTTCGTGCTTGTATTGCACCGGACCCGGGACCACTGCGAGAGTCCTGTTGCTCCTTTAACCTCATTAAAGAGAATCCGCCGCCTAACGCAGCCGCATTCTCTCCCTGAGGCTGTTTGCATCAGCCCCGAGAACCATCGTGGTTGGGCCGACCCCCGTAGCTTCGCCTGCTTCCGTCGTTCGAGCCCGCCTACCGGCCACCGTCGTCCCGCCCTGCCGTGAGAGCCGACTTTAGAGGGCCGACCCCACGGACCGACCCTGTCCAGGACCGATCCCTGTTGTCTGAAGGGAATTGAATATCGTCCACGTGCTTTCCACCCACTAGCACTCAGTTCGAGGTATCCGCGTTTAGCAGAGTAAGCGCTGACGCATAGACAGATTATAATATTGCTGTGTATAGCCAGAAGCCGCCCGCGTCCCGCCGAGTCTCCATCTAGTGGCCAAGCGGCAGAACTGCACCCTTCGTTATATAAATATAGAAAGGGTTTATAGATAGTTCAATTACGTTATAATCATAACACTAAGCCAGTTGTGGAATGTATTTCACGAACGTGCACTAGAATATGTATATAAGTTGGTGATTCATTGGTTATTAATAGTTTGATAATTAATAAAAATTATATTTTCATAATTCATATTTCATATTCATAAATTTAATAACCTCTTCACCACAATGTTTCTTATTGAATCCTCTTACAAGGGAAATAAAAAGCCTCTTATGTGTAATCTTAGATATAAGAGCCCTGCGAAAACTGTTGCTATCTCTCTGTCTTTCCCCCTACAGTACCACTCATTGGAGCAAGAAATAGGTGCTCTCCAACTCTATGAGCTGAAAAAAAACTTCTCCCACTTGTGGTGAGGAAATCAGTAGCCAGTCAGCAAATGATCTACCAGGCAGGAGCATAAACTGTCTGGTCACTCCTACTGGCTTATTACAGCAGGAAAGACCAGCAGCAGTGTCAAAAGTGGTATGTGTGCTGTCATTGATGCAGCACAGGTGACTCTTGTGCCCAGGCAGCAAACCCTATGGGTGGATGGGATACAAGCTTCTCATGGAGGGAAGGGTAGTGTGAATCACTGAGCAGAGTTTGGTTATGATCAGTGATGACAACTCAAATAAATTCTCTACAGTGGAAGAAGAGGTTAATGAACACAGACAGAGTGTGAGAAAGGTTGAGAGGAGGATTTGCTCAGAAAAGTAATAAAAAGCTGCTCCTCTTACAGCATTTGCTCAAAGTAGGACATGGGTGTTGACCATCAGGATCCTGAATCTTTCCTAGCATGATCCCTGAACCCTGCTGCAAACAAATGATTAATTACTTGATGTGGCCGGTTGACGGTGTCCCTTTAAGAAAGGGAATATGGTGGACGGAAGTTGGTAAACGGAAGGAAGAGTCTAAACTAACTTTCTGAAGAATCTGCAGCTGTGGGACAACATAAGATACAGGACATTAAATTGCCGGTTGCTTCTCAGACTGTACATCACAGACAATACAGAACCAACCGTGACTCTTTGTTGCCCATTCAGAATCTGATTCGTCAGTTGGAGAGTCAGAAAGTCGTCAGCAAAACTCATTCACCTTTCAACAGTCCAGTGTGGCCTGTGCGGAAGCAGAATGGAGACTGGCGTCTGACAGTAGACTACCGAACCCTAAATGAAGTGACACCACCTATGAGTGCAGCAGTGCCAGACATGATGGAGCTACAGTATGAGCTGGAATCCAAAGAGGCCAAATGGTACGCTACCATAGACATTGCTAATGCATTTTTCTCTATTCCCATAGCAGAGGAATGCAGGCCTCAGTTTGCTTTCACCTGGAGAGGAATCCAGTACACTTTCAACAGGCTGCCAATGGGCTGGATCCACAGCTCAAGCATCTGTCATGCAGTGATCCACGATGCTCTGGAGAAAGGCGGTGCTCCAGAACACATCCAGTTCATCGATGATATCATCGTCTGGGGTAAAACTGCTGAGGAAGTCTTCGAGAAAGGTAACAAAATCATTGACATTCTTCTGAATGCAGGTTTTGCCATCAAACGAGACAAGGTGAAAGGACCTACCACAGAAATTCAGTTTCTGGGAGTGCGGTGGCAGGATGGACGCCGACACATTCCAGTGGATGTGGTCAATAGAGTCTCTACCATGGCAAGTCCCACAAACAAGCAAGAGACCCTACGTTTCTTGGGGATAGTGGGATTTTGGAGACTGCACCTTCGTGGATACAGTCAGATTGTGAAACCTCTGTATGATGTGACTCGAAAGAGAAACCATTTCCACTGGGGACCTGAACAACAAGCAGCCTTTGACCAGATAAAGCAGGAGGTAATTCAAGCAATGGGTCTGGGACCTGTCCGAGATGGTCCAGACATTAAGAACATTTTGTACACGGCTGCAAGTGACAATGGTCCAACCTGGTGCTTGTGGCAAAAGCTCCAGGTGAGACACGTGGACGACCTCTTGGTTTCTGGAGTCGAGGTTACAGAGGTTCAGAGGCTAATTATACTCCAACAGAGAAAGAAATTTTAGCTGCCTATGAAGGAGTAAAAGCATCTTCTGAAGTGATTGGAACTGAGTCACAACTTCTTCTAGCTCCCAGATTACCAGTTTTGAATTGGATGTTCAAAGGCAAAGGTTCCACACCACATCATGCCACAGACTCCACATGGTCTAAGTGGATGGCTCTGATAACACAGAGAGCTCGAATGGGAAATCTTGAAAGACCTGGTCTAGTGGAGGTGATCTCAAGTTGGCCTGAAGGTATCAACTGTGCTAAACCTCCAGAGGAGAAAGTAACTCGTGCTGAGGAAGCTCCTCCTTACAATGACCTTTCTGATGATGAAAAGAAATATGCTTTGTTCACAGACGGTTCCTGTCGTATTGTTGGAAACAAGCGAAGGTGGAAGGCTGCAGTGTGGAGTCCAACACGCCGAGTTGCAGAGGCGAAAGATGGAGAAGGAGAATCCAGTCAGTTCGCAGAGGTAAAAGCTGTCCAGCTAGCTCTTGATGTAGCTGAACGTGAGAGATGGCCAAAGCTTTATCTCTACACCGACTCCTGGATGGTAGCCAATGCTCTATGGGGTTGGCTAAAGAACTGGAAGAAGAATGGTTGGCAGAGGAAAGGAAAACCCATTTGGGCAGCCAACCTATGGCAGGACATTGCTGATCGAATCGAGAGAATTCCAGTGAAAGTGAGGCACATCGATGCTCACATTCCTTAGAGCAAAGCTACTGAGGAACAGCAACACAACCATCAGGCAGATCTAGCTGCAAGAGTTTCTCAAGTAGACATGGACTCTAATCTTGATCTCGACTGGAAACACCGAGGTGAGATATTCTTAGCTCGGTGGGCTCACGATTCATCAGGACATCAAGGCAGAGATGCAACATACCAATGGGCTCGTGACAGATCCATAGACATTTCCATGGATGCTATCACACAAGTCATCCATGACTGTGACATTTGTGCTGCTATTAAGCAGGCAAAACGACTTAAGCCCTTGTGGTATGGTGACAGATGGTCCAAGTACAAGTATGGTGAAGCTTGGCAGATTGACTATATCACTCTACCACGTTCTCGTTCTGGTAAGCAATACGTGCTTACTATGGTAGAGGCAAACACTGGATGGTTGGAAACTTATCCAGTTCGACATGCAACTGCACGCAACACCATTCTCGGTCTGGAGAGACAGATCCTGTGGAGACACGGAACTCCAGAGAGGATTGAGTCAGACAACGGAACTCATTTCAAGAACAAACTTGTAAAGAACTGGGCAAAAGAGCACGGTATTGAGTGGATATTCCACATTCCCTACTATGCACCAGCTTCAGGGAAGATTGAACGCTACAACGGTTTGTTGAAGACCACTTAAAGCCATGGGGGTGGATCTTTGAAAACTGGGAAAACATTTAGCACAAGCAACCTGGCTGGTAAATAGTAGAGGTTCAGTGAACTGAGCTGGACCTGCACATTCAGATTTGCTACGGAAAGTAGAAGGTGATAGAGTTCCTGTTGTTAGAGAAAAGAATCTGTTAGGTAAAACTGTTTGGGTATTTTCACCCTCAGGAGAGGCTAAACCTGTCCGAGGGGTGGTTTCAGCTGAAGGTCCAGGTCACACTTATTGGGTAATGCAAGAGAATGGTGAAATTCAGTGTATTCCACAAAGAAATTTAACTTTAGCTGAAAGAGGTTAACTTCGAACTGTTGTACAGCTACATTGCGCCCAAAAGAAGAATCAACGAGGAATCTACGGTGCACGAACCCTGAGAGCCCTGAGTCAACTAAGAGACCCTGAGATTTCCCTGTTTCCCTTTTCTTCGCTTTGTCGGTGAAGAAATAAACTGTTTTCAATTTTTCTCATTTTCTGATTTTCTTGGACTTTTGAATCATCTACATCTGAGCATAGCCGGAATGGACTATGAACTTTACTCACGAACTGTAAATATCATCTTGGATTGATGGACAGTATAAACAGTCAATGAAAATTGTTTAGAAGGGGTGGACTGTGGTCAAGTTGACGGTGTCCCTTTAAGAAAGGGAATATGGTGGACGGAAATTGGTAAACGGAAGGAAGAGTCTAAACTAATTTTCATTGGTCAAGTGGGAGGAAGCACCATCTGAACTGAGACTGAAATGGGCATTTCCAGCACTTCTCTGTCACTCTTGCTTCCGCTTCTCCAGGGTGCAGGAACTCTTCTCTGTGCTGGGCTTTCTGCCAAGACTTCGGCCTTGACGACCTGATAACGCCTGTATTATCTCCTTCTAATTAACACAAACTGCTTTTAACTTCTTTCTTTCTTCTTTCTCCCTCTTTTCCGAACTATTCTGGGGAAAGGGGGAAGAGAGGGAGAGCGGAGGTGGGGAAACCCTCGGCCGAGGGGGTTACTCTCATTTCTGTGTTGTTCTGTTGTATATCTTTGTATATATTGCAGATATTGTAAATTTGTAAATATTCCCCTGCAAAATCCTACACTGCTTTGTAAATATAGCTCCACTGCTTTGCTAATTCGGCTGGTGAGTTTTTTTTTTCTTTCCCTTCAATTTTTTATTCCCTTTTACCTTACAAGGGGGAAGGGAAGAGGCTTCTTGGCCTTACCCTTTCACCCACCACACTTGATTACAGAATACAGAGCAGTAAAATATGGAACTAGGTAATACTCAAGTTTTAGGGGTGTGATTATGAGAATCACTGCAGTTTGCACATATTCATTTCATGACTACAAAAGCAAACATGTTGTAAATACATAAAAAGATTGAACTTCGTCCCTCTGCCATTGTTTCACATGAAAAAATGTACAAAGGATTGCTGTCCTCAGAAGATAATCCTGCCTCAGCAGTGAAACTTGCAGGGTAAACTGAAGTTCATTTTAACTGCAGATCTTTATGCAGTAATCTCTGTCAGAAACGCTGATCTGTCTTGAGGGAGGGATGCATATTTTTCAAAAAATCTGTGCTCTTCTCAGAATGGTGATGGAAAGTAGTGGTTTTTCACTTGATACATAATTTGAATGTGGAATATTTTGCTGTAGGATGTTACTGACATCTCAAAGCTAGAGTTCAAGCATCTGCTGGAGATAACTGTATACCACAGTCAGTAAAATGGAGCATAGATTTAGTATTAGGTTCACAGACGAGCACACAAGCTGGCATCACCAGTGAAGGTGAATTTGCATTAGATTATGACAGTTAGTAATCTTAGAACAGTATAGATACACATTCTTTCTGACAGCCCTGATACAGAAGCAGCAATACATGTCAGAGGTGATTCAAAGTCTATGTGAGAGTTTGCTTATACTAAGGACCCTAACCCTAACCAGTCCCCCCAGGCTGGGGTCTGGGGGTGATAAGCCAGAGCCAGAGGTGAAACCAGCAGCCCGGCTGAAGTGCATGTACACTAATGCACGAAGCATGGGCAACAAACGAGGAGCTGGAAGCCTTGCTGCAGCAGGAAAGTTATGATGTAGTTGCCATCACAGAGACGTGGTGGGACGACTCACATGACTGGAGTGCTGAAATTGATGGCTACAGGCTCTTCAGGAGAGACAGGCAAGGAAGAAGGGGTGGAGGGGTGGCCCTGTACGTCAGGGAGGCACTAGATGCCATTGAGACGGAGATTAGGGACGATCGGGTTGAGTGCCTGTGG
Organism: Melanerpes aurifrons; assembly: GCA_011125475.1. Lineage (NCBI taxonomy): Eukaryota > Metazoa > Chordata > Aves > Piciformes > Picidae > Melanerpes > Melanerpes aurifrons. The sequence goes on from WWNC01000152.1 coordinate 689,544, forward strand.
GTAAGAATTAGAGGGAAGGCCAACAGGGCTGACATCCTGGTTGGAGTCTCTTATAGACCACCCAACCAGGAGGAGGATGTTGATGAGTCATTGTGCTGGGTTGAGGCAGCCCCCTTCCCCACCCCTGGCAACAATAAACACTCAGACAAACGGATTGCAAAAGTGATGGAAAGTTTAAATAGAAAGTAGTGAACTTTTACAGAAAAGCAAAAGCACAGTGACAAAGAAAGATCCCAAAGCAGACTCAAAGAAATCCCATCCCCACCTGAGGGTACACCCAAGACCCCCAGGGCTCCTTCTTCCCCCTCCCACTGCTAGGCTAGTCTCAGCTGGCCAGATCTGAGACTGCCCATCCCCCCGTGGCCTTGGGCCTAGCCAGGCCCAAAGCCAGGAGACATCTCCCCCAGTTACCGGCTGACGGAGGAGGAAGAAAAGAGATAGTGCTAGACTCCGCACTGGATCTTATAGTGGTGCAAAGGATTGTGGTAGGAAATACTACATAATTTCCTGTGTCCACCCCTCTGGGCTGGACCTCTGGACACAGGAAGTAAACATTGCAGGGGGCACCCAGCTCAAACTGTAACACGCCACCCCTTATTTCATACCATAACCTTTGCACCCAAACACATCATTAAATCAGAAATCTTCTGCTGACATGTTCGGCGAAGTCCATATCTTCATCTGGGAGTCCACCCAAACAGTCTCTCATTCAGGCTCTAGTGTCAGTCCATTCCAGTTCTTCTTCCCTCATCTAATGGAACCTTTTGGCGATGCAGAGTTCACTCTTCTGCGGTGCAAGCTCTTCATGGATCCGTTGGACATCCTGGTCACCTGGAAAGAACCTCACAACTTCTCAACCAACCCTTTATTCCCATCTCTATTTACTCAGCGTCATATTTCCACCCCTGGGGCAAGCCAGTCAGAACAATCAGGCTCTAACTGCTTCTCCACCCCTCCAGGAAAACAGCACGCTGAGCCTTTCACAACCTTGCATGGACCTATCCCAAGCCCAGTGCTGACCGCTTCCAGCCGCGGCCCGAGGCTCTACAGATGCATGTCACAGTACACCGCCTTCCCGCTAGGCGTTCGCGTACCAAAACGTGACAGCATCCAACAACTTAACCTCCCCTGGCGGAGGGAGGGGCTGCACCACAACCTAGTGAGAAGAAGGGAGGTGGAGCCAGGTGCTCGGCGCCATTTTCGGAACTCGTCCGAAAAAGTTGGGGAAGAGACTAGGGCCGGCCCTGCTGCAGCCCGAGCGCACGGCCAGGACCGCCGCCGCCGCTCCGAGCGCACGGCTGTGCTCACGGCCGCCGCAGCCGGAGCGCACGGCCAGGACCGCCGTCGCCGCTCCGAGCGCACGGCCGGTCCCGCCACCACCGCAGCTCAAGTGGACGGCCGGGGACCGCCGCCGCCCCAGCACACAGCAGGGCTCCGCCCACCTCTGCCACCGCGGTACAGAATCAAAATCGCCTCCACCCCTCGGGCATTCAAACGTCTCCTCCAGCAAAAGCCATGATCAAGTCCTCAGGGCCCTTGAGAACAGCTTTCAGCTGGAGTCCCCGTTCGCCCATAGGGAGCCGAGCTCGCCCGCTCGCCGCGGCTGGCCCTACCCCGCAGCGAGAGCGGACCTGACTTTGATCTGCTTGCCACTGCTCCTCCCCCACTTCACTCCCTGCCGCTTTTACCGCTCTGCAGAGAATAAAGGTGGGGGAAGGCAGGTCCCGCATTCTCAAGCGGCGCCCCCATTCCGATGGTTAAGAACCACCCCTGCTTGAGATAGCAGGAGGGACTCTGTGCCACCGGTCACGCACCAGGAGTACCCCTGCAGTCCACAAGAACTGACACAGTCGCCCCAACAACAACACGAGCCCCCAACTGCCAAAAACCAAAACGACGCCCAGAACTAAATTTAAACTCTCTTATCTTTTGCAATCCGATCTGCAGAGTAGCCACAATAACCAACTCCTACTCCTGGCTGGTTCCGCCAGAAATGTAAAGGGGTTGGGGGCAGATCCTCTGCCCACCTCAACCATCCTCTGCTACCAAGAATGTGCTGGGTTGAGGCAGCCCCCTTCCCCACCCCTGGCAACAATAAACACTCAGACAAATGGATTGCAAAAGTGATGGAAAGCTTAAATAGAAAGCAGTGAACTTTTACAGAAAAGCAGAAGCACAGTGATAAAGAAAAAATTCCCAAACAGACCCAAAGAAATCCCATCCCCACCTGAGGGTACACCCAAGAACCCCAGGGCTCCTTCTTCCCCCTTGCACTGCTAGGCTAGTCTCAGCTGGCCAGATCTGAGACTGCCCATCCCCCCGTGGCCTTGGGCCTAGCCAGGCCCAAAGCCAGGAGACATCTCCCCAGTTACCGGCTGACGGAGGAGGAAGAAAAGAGATAGTGCTAGACTCCGCACTGGATCTTACAGTGGTGCAAAGGATTGTGCTATGAAATACTACAGAATTTCCTGTGTCCACCCCTCTGGGCTGGACCTCTGGACACAGGAAGTAAACATTGCAGGGGGCACCCAGCTCAAACTGTAACAGTCATTCTATAGGCAGCTTAAGGCTGTCTCAAGATCGTCTGACCTTGTTCTCATGGGCGACGTCGACTTGCCTGATATCTGCTGGGATCTTAACATAGCAGAGAAGTTGCAATCTAGGAGGTTCTTAGAATGCATGGAGGACAGCTTCTTATCCCAGGTGCTGCGAGAGCCTAGCAGGGGCAAGGCTATGCTTGACCTCCTCTTCACCAATTGGGAAGGGTTGGTGGGTGATGTGGTGGTTGGAGGGTGTTTAGGGGCCAGTGACCATGAGATAATTGAATTCTCATTATTTGGTCAAGCTAAGAGGGGTAGCAAGAAGACCTCCACTCTGGATTTCCGGAGGGCGGACTTCAGGCTACTCAAGGAACTAATTCAGAGGGTTCCTTGGGATAAAGCCCTTACAAACAAAGGGGTCCAGGAGAGCTGGTCCTACTTCAAGGAAGAACTGTTGAAGGCTCAGGGACAGGCTGTGCCAATGTGCTGGAAGATGAGCTGCCGGGGCAGACGGCCAGCCTGGATGGTTCATGAACTTTTAATGGAACTAAGGGAAAAAAAGAGGGTGTATCACCTTGAAGAGAGGGAGGCAACCCGTGAAAATTTAAGGATGTTGCTAGGTCTTGCAGAAGAAAATTAGGAGGCAAAAGCGCATTTGGAGTTTAGTCTGGCCTCTGCTGTGAAGGACAACAAAAAGTCCTTCTATAAATACATTAATAGCAAGAGGAAGGGCAGAGACAACCTCCACTCCTTGGTGGACATGGAGGGGAACGTTGTGATAAGGGATGAGGAAAAGGCAGAGATACTTAACACCTTCTTTGCCTCAATTTTTACTAGCAGGACAGAATGTCTTCCAGACAGCTGGCCTCCAGAGCTGGCAGAAGGAGCCAGGAGCAGCATAGTTTTCCACTGTTCCAAAATGGGGTAGTTGGTGATCTGCTCAGCCGCCTGGATCCCCACAAGTCCATGGGACCAGATGGGATCCATCCGAGGGTGCTGAGGGAGCTGGCAGAGGAGCTGGCCAAGCCGCTCTCCATCATTTTTCAGCAGTCCTGGCTCACTGGCGAGGTCCCAGAGGACTGGAAGCTGGCCAACGTGGTGCCCATCCATAAGAAGGGCCGGTTGGATGAGCCAGGGAATTACAGGCATGTCAGCCTGACCTCAGTGCCAGGCAAGATCATGGAACAGGTCATCCTGAGTGCATTAACACAGCACTTAGAGGATGGCCAAGGGATCAGGCTCAGCCAACATGGATTTAGGAAGGGCAGGTCCTGCCTGACCAACCTGATCTCCTTCTATGATCAGGTGACCTGCCTGGTGGATGAGGGGAGACCTGTGGATGTAGTTTACCTGGACCTCAACAAGGCCTTTGACACCGTCCCCCATAGCAAACTCCTGGCCAAGCTGTCAGCCCATGGCTTGGACAGCAGCACTCTGAGCTGGGTTAGGAACTGGCTGGATGGCCGAACCCAGAGAGTGGTGGTGAATGGTGTCACATCCAGCTGGCGGCCAGTCAGTAGTGGTGTCCCCCAGGGATCAGTGCTGGACCCCATCCTCTTTAACATCTTTGTTGATGATCTGGATGAGGGCATTGAGTCTATCATCAGTAAATTTGCTGATGACACCAAGCTGGGGACAGGAGTTGATCTGCTAGAGGGTAGAGAGGCTTTGCATAGAGACCTCAACAGGCTGGACAGATGGGCAGAGTCCAACGGCATGAGATTTAATGCATCCAAGTGCCGGGATCTGCACATTGGCCACAACAACCCCATGCAGTGCTACAGGCTGGGGTCAGAGTGGCTGGAGAGCAGCCAGGCAGAGAGGGACCTGGGGGTGCTGGTGGATGGTAGGATGAACATGAGCCTGCAGTGTGCCCAGGCAGCCAAGAGGGCCAATGGCATCCTGGCCTGCATTAAGAACAGTGTGGCCAGCAGGAGCAGGGAGGTCATTCTGCCCCTGTACACTGCACTGGTTAGGCCACACCTCGAGTACTGTGTCCAGTTCTGGGCCCCTCAGTTTAGGAAGGATGTTGACTTGCTGGAACGAGTCCAGAGAAGGGCAACGAAGTTAGTGAGGGGCTTGGAACACAAGCCCTATGAGGAGAGACTGAGGGAGCTGGGGCTGCTTAGCCTGGAGGGGAGGAGACTCAGGGGTGACCTCATTACTCTCTACAACTACCTGAAGGGGGGTTGTAAACAGGCAGAGGTTGGTCTCTTCTCCCAGGCAGCCAGCACCAGAACAAGAGGACACAGTCTCAGGCTGCGCCAGGGGAAGTTCAGGCTGGAGGTCAGGAGGAAGTTTTACACAGAGAGAGTGATTGCCCATTGGAATGGGCTGCCTGGGGAGGTGGTGGAGTCGCCGTCACTGGAGGTGTTCAGGAGGAGACTTGACAGGGTGCTTGGTTACATGGGTTAGTTGATTGGGTGGTGTTGGGTGATAGGTTGGACGTGATGATCTTGAAGGTCTCTTCCAACCTGGTTTATTCTATTCTATTCTATTCTATTCTATTCTATTCTATTCAATTCTATTCTATTCTATTCTAAAATAATCCCTGTATTTGTGATTTAAGTGCATATCCAAATATTAGGAATTTGAATGAGATATTCGATGAGTAAGATTTTTATATCACACTCAACTACTGTGAAGTCTGGACAGTGCTAGGGATGGAACAACTGACTCAGATGTAGTCCTGATCCTTTAAAACATTTAGATGATTGACGCAATCATAGTGAGAGTCGTCAGAGTTCAGACCATTCTGCAAGCATACTACACATTCATAACCATTTTTCTTTCTGTTTTTCTTGTTATATTAATAACATCTGGTGCAATATGTTTGTAGCTTGTAAATTAGACTTGAGACACAGCTTTAATGGGTGCTAAAGCTCTTGCAGTGGTGAGAGCAGTGGTATCATATTTTCACAACACATTCAGGGGAAACAGCCTGATTTTCTACCTCTGCTGAATTTCTCTTTAATGCAAGCAGAACCATTCTGGTCTAACTGTGCATCTGCTGGTTTAAAGAAAGGTAATATAATTTCACAAAAACTCATGCAAATCAGCAGTACTTTTCTGTCTGATTTTAAACCCTTTGCAAAAAATAGAGACTTAAATTTGAGCCCACATGGAAAAATATATATCTGCCTATTGTAATATCTGCATGTTTTTCCTAATAACATTTGCTTTTCTTGGTGAGACAGATACAGTGTTGGCTCAGAAGCACCACTGTGTGTCTCGTGTATAACAGGTTTTTACTATCTAACTGTGAAGCTGTAAATCCTTTTGGATATAAATGTGGCATCTCAGTTAGGATTAAATCATCAATTAACTTCCATGCAGCAACTGTGAATTATATTTAGTTTCATGACAAAGAACTTTAATATTTTGGATTGGGCATAGAAGGATGTAAGAATGTACCAGTTATCCTTTTCTGTGTGATGGCATAAGCAAAGATTTTTATTACAAGTTTAAAATTTAATCCCCTAAATGTTTATTTTTCATTTTTTATTTTAAAATTTATTTTTAATTTTTATTTAATTTTTAATGGAAGGAACCAAATAGCACATTAGTGCAAGATGAATAAGGAAGTGATGATTTTTTAAATTGTACAAACTTTTCTTTTTGAGCTCTCTCTGAATGGTATTTCAACATCTTTCTAAAAGCAGTGTGTTAAAAATGACATTACTTCAGATGGAGTGTTATGACCTTATGAATTTGCTCCAAAGGAAATGTTACTATATTCATGCCAAAGTTAGGAGACATCTTCCATAAGTCAGTGGATTGCTATAGAAATCAGAAGTATAAAGTTGAATCAATATTTCTCATTTCTTCTTAAACTTTTAAAAACATTAATTTGTCCATTTTTTCCCCCTACAGCCTCAATTTGTTCTGCTAATGTGTGTTACATTTTGTGGGGCAAATAGGAGAACTTCTCTGCATACTGTATGTTGAGATTATTTTCATGGTAGGTAAATTGGGAAAGAGCTAATCAGAATAATGATACAGTAATGAATGCAAGAATACCATTTCATAAGGAGGATCAGGGACTGCTTTCTCCTGTAATGACTGCAGATAATGACCAGTATGAAAGAAAGTCTTTGTGAGTGAAGGTCATTTTACCTATAACAAGGTACACAACTAAAACTACCCCAAATGGAAAACAAGAGATTGGACTACATTATCTAAATGTCCATGTCTTGACTTTGCAGGCAAACATAAACAATACAAAAATGTTCCAATTATGCAGCTACTAAATTATTCTTAAAGTATTTTATTTATGAGTTGAAGTTCTGCCCTTCTCAGCATTGATAGCAGTAAAGGTCCTAAAATAATGAGTCAGAATTTAAGAACCAGCTTAAAAACACAAATATTTCCTTAATATAGTATTTTGTTGGTTTGGTTTTGGATATTCACATTAGGGACTTTATTCATTGTGGTTCAGTAGCTGATCGGGACCGCTTGTCCGGAACCGTTCCGCTTAAGCTGTGAGTTTCTCGGGTTTTTTTTTTTTTTTGCTTTCCTTTCGGGGCTTCGCGGGTCGGGAGGACTCCTGGTAGGGGGAGGAGTCGGCAGGATCGTGCTCACGTGAGCCTGCACAGGTCTCAGGAGCCTGACGTCAGCCGCGGCAGTTTTAAAAGCCGCCCAGGCTGTGCGCGCGGCGCCATTGTGGTTCAGTAGCTGCCTATCAGCTGGGTGACACAAAACCAAACAAACAAACAAAAAAAAAAACCAAAAAAAAACCACCCAAACAGAAAAACCAAACCTTAAATGTTGCATCATGGTCGTCACTCAGACAAAGGGTAAAAAAGCAGCATCTGCCCAGACAGAGCTGTTTTACCAGCATGCTGGAGTCCAGGCTGCCAGCTGCAGAGAGTGCTTCAGCCTGGCACTTGAAATAGAGGGGGAGGGAGAGGACACCTGTGTCAGGTGTGAGCAGGTGAATTTTCTCCTCAGCATGGTGGCAGAGCTGAAGGATGAAGTGGCCAAGCTGAAGGAGGAGGTAGCTAGGCTAAGGACAATAAGGGAAAGTGAAAGGGAGTTAGATCTGTGGGAGAAGGCTCTGCTGAGGGGAGGGTTCCTGGAGGCAGAGAGGGATGGATACAGGTCCCTGCCAGGGGTGGCAAGAGAAATCCACCCCAACCCTCTCCTCCTCCTCCACTGCCCTTGCATAATAAGTATGAGGCCCTGCTGGCTGAGGGCAGAAAGGATGAGAGGGCTGAGGCTGAGGAGCAGCCATCCAGAGGGGAGCCTAAGGCCAAGCGGACCTCACCAGTTGTAACGACCAGCTCCGGGGGGAAGCCTAAGCCCAAGCGGTCCCCACCAGCTATAAAAACCAGCTCCACAAAGAAAAGGAGAAGGGTTATAGTTGTTGGGGACTCTCTCCTGGGGGGTACTGAGGGACCCATATGTCGTCCCGACCCATCCCACAGGGAGGTCTGCTCCCTACCAGGGACACGGGTTAGGGACATTGCAATGAGACTCCCTAAATTAATCCAGCCCTCTGACTATTACCCTTTGCTGGTAATACAGGCTGGAAGCGATGAGATTGACAGGAAGGGCACAAAGGTGATTAAGAAGGAGTTCAGGGCCCTTGGACAATTGATTGATGGGGCAGGAGCTCAAGTGGTGTTCTGCTCAGTTCCCTCAGTGGCAGGGGTGTACACTGAGAGGAATCGGAGAACCCACACCATCAACAATTGCCTCAGGGGATGGTGCCAGAGGCAGAACTTTGGGTTCTATGACCATGGGACAACTTTCACCGCACCTGACCTGCTGGGTCCTGATGGGGTGCATCTATCTAGAAGGGGTAAGAGAGTCCTGGCACTGGAATTGGCAGGGCTCGTTAGGAGGGCTTTAAACTAGGTCTGAAGGGGGTGGGTGAGGCAATCGGTCCCTCTGCAGAGGTAAGAGTAGGGCACAAGGTAGGGTCAGTTGAGAAGTCAGGAACCCAGCTGCGATGCATGTACACCAATGCACGCAGCCTGGGCAACAAGCAAGAGGAGTTGGAGGTCCTAATCCATCAGGGCGACTATGATGTAGTTGCCATCTCAGAAACTTGGTGGGACAGCACCCACGATTGGAGTGCTACACTGGGGGGTTACAGGCTCTTTAAGAGAGACAGGCGAGGGAGAAGAGGAGGAGGGGTGGCTCTGTATATTAGAGAGTCACTCTCTGCCACACAACTTGAGGTGGAAGATGAGGTAGTTGAGAGCCTGTGGGTCAAAATCAGAGGACAGCCTAACAAGTCTGACATCCTGATTGGAATCTGTTACAGACCACCCAACCAGGATGAGGAGGCTGATGAAGTATTCTGCAAGCAGCTGGAGACCGTCTCAAGATCATCAGATCTTGTCCCTGTTGGCGACTTCAACCTCCCAGATATCTGCTGGGAACTTCATTCAGCAGGGAGGAGGCAGTCCAGAAGATTCCTGGAGCAAATGGAGGACTGCTTCCTGACACAGCTGTTAAGTGAGCCTACCAGGGGACAGGCTCTGCTTGACCTGCTGTTCTGCAATAGGGAAGGGCTGGTGGGAGATGTGATCGTGGGAGGCTGCCTTGGGTGCAGTGAAGTTTTCAATATGCAGGGAGATAGGGAGGAGCACCAACAGGACCTTCACCTTGGACTTCCGAAGGGCGAACTTCAGCCTATTTAAGAAACTTGTCTGCAAAGTCCCCTGGGTACCAGCCCTCATGAACCAAGGGGTTCAGGAGGGTTGGACCTACTTCAAACAGGAGCTCTTGAAGGCACAGGAACTGGCGGTTCCCACGTGCCGAAAGGCAAGCCGGCGGGGAAGGCGACCGGCCTGGATGAGCAAGCAGCTCCTGGAGGATTTAAGGGGGAAGAGGAGGCTGTATCACCTTTGGAAGGAGGGGAAGGCTTCTCGAGGTATGTTCAAGGAAGCTGTTAGATTATGTAGGAATAAAATTAGGGAGGCAAAGGCCCAGCTGGAACTGAAACTGGCCACCACAGTCAAAGATAATAAAAAGCATTTTTATAAATATATTAACAATAAGAAGAAGGGCAAGAAGAACCTGCACTCCCTAGTGGACCTGGAGGGGAACATGGTGACTGAAGACGAGGAGAAGGCTGAGGTCCTGAACACCTTCTTTGCCTCAATTTTTAACAGCAAGGCAGGAGGAGTTCAGGACGAGTGGCCTCCGGAGCTGGGCGATGGGGTCGGGGAGCAGTGTAATGCCCCGGTAATCCATGAGGAATTAGTTCAGGACCTGCTGAGCCACTTGGATATTCACAAGTCCATGGGACCGGATGGGATCCATCCTAGGGTGCTGAGAGAGCTGGCAGATGTGCTAGCTAGGCCACTCTCCATCTTTTTCCTCCAGTCCTGGCTCACAGGTGAGGTCCCAGATGACTGGAAACTGGCCAATGTGGTCCCCATCCACAAGAAGGGTCAGATGGAGGAACCTGGAAACTACAGGCTGGTCAGCCTGACCTCAGTGCCAGGGAAAGTGATGGAGCAGATTATCCTGGCGGCAATAGCTGCGCACCTGAAGGATGGCCAAGGGCTCAGGTCCAGCCAACATGGATTTAGGAAGGGCAGATCCTGCCTCTCCAACCTGATCTCTTTCTATGATCAGGTGACCCGTCTGGTGGATGTGGGGAGGCCTGTGGATGTGGTCTACCTGGACTTCAGCAAGGCCTTTGACACCGTCCCCCACAGCAAACTGCTGGCTAAGCTGTCAGCCCATGGATTGGACCATTACACTCTGTGCTGGGTTAGGAACTGGCTGGAGGGCCGGGCCCAGAGAGTGGTAGTGAACGGTGCCACATCCAGCTGGTGGCCAGTCACTAGTGGCGTCCCCCAGGGATCAGTGCTGGGCCCTGTCCTCTTCAACATATTCATCGATGATCTGAATAAAGGGGTCGAGTCAGTCACCAGCAAGTTTGCAGATGACACCAAGTTAGGGGCAGATGTTAGTCAGTTAGAGGGTTGAAAGGCTCTGCAGAGGGACCTCGACCGACTGGACAGATGGGCAGAGTCCAATGGGATGGCATTCAACAAGTCCAAGTGCCGAGTGCTGCACTTTGGCTACGGCAATCCCATGCAGAGCTACAGGCTGGGGTCGGAGTGGCTGGAGAGCTCCCAAACAGAGAGGGACCTGGGTGTGCTGATCGACAGCCACCTGAATATGAGCCAGCAGTGTGCCCAGGTGGCCAGGAGGGCCAACAGCATCCTGGCCTGCATTAGGAATAGTGTGGCCAGCAGGAGCAGGGAGGTCATAGTGCCCCTGTACTCTGCTTTGGTTAGGCCGCACCTTGAGTACTGTGTCCAGTTCTGGGCCCCTCAGTTTAAGAAGGACATCAAAACACTTGAACGTGTCCAGAGAAGGGCAACAAGGCTGGTGAGAGACCTTGAACACAAGCCCTATGAGGAGAGGCTGAGGGAGCTGGGATTGTTTAGCCTGGAGAAGAGGAGGCTCAGGGGTGACCTCATTGCCCTCTACAACTACCTGAAGGGTGGTTGTAGCCAGGAGGGGGTTGGCCTCTTCTCCCAGGCAGCCAGCACCAGAACAAGGGGACACAGTCTCAAACTGCACCAGGGGAGGTTTAGACTCGAGGTGAGGAGGAAGTTCTTCACCGAGCGAGTCGTTCATCATTGGAACGGGTTGCCCAGGGAGGTGGTTGAGTCATCGACCCTGGAGGCGTTCAAGAGGAGATTGGATGTGGCACTTGGTGCCATGGTCTAGTCATGGGGTCTGTGTTGATAGGTTGGACTCGATGATCCTCGAGGTCCTTTCCAACCTAAGCGATACTGTGATACTGTGATACTGTGATATGCAGGTTTCTCTGAAATACCAGAAACTTCTCTTTCCAGTTCAGATATGTTTCTTTCTAATATTCCCATGCCTCCTGGACCTTGAGACTCAGTAGAAACATCAAACTTCAGGAGACTAAGCAGCGATAGCCCTGTCATACACAAAACAACATGGAGGTGTTGCAGGTCATTAAAATTCCTTTGCTGTTTCCCATGCATTTCTCCATCAAAAAGAATCTTATTTAATAGAGCTATAAATTCCATGTCCTACATTACCAAAGCTCAATTCAAACAGTAAAACTAATCTAAGTATATTTTCTTTGTATGAAATCTATTTGTGATGTACTGGTTTGTGCCTAGTATATCTCAAATACACAATTGTTGGAATATGGGCTGATTCATACACTGCAGAGATGTTGCTATAGTTAGAAAAGATGGATATCATGAAAAAACTCTGACCACTGAACAGAGAGGATATTTCCTATGTACTTTATGTTGTACATTTGTCAGGTAGATTGTTAAGCAAAATAAAAAATGGAAAATTCAGCCAAGTCTGGAAGTCTTAGAGAAAAAACAAGCAGAGATACAAACTGTTGTGCTCTAAATTAATTTTTCTCTTCCTTCTCCTTCAGTTTATTTTAAAGCTTATGCATATTGAGCTTTGAGGGTAGTGTATTCTCCAGAGATGATAGAAACAAGAATATTTTAACATTAACAGTAAAAATTCCTACTGCAAATGTAGGATGAAGTAGTTGGGGGTGGGGTTTTTTGTTTGTTTTTTGTTTTTTACCTCTTTTGCATATCCATTTTGACTTCCACCTGCATTCTCTACTTCTCTGTACAGAGAGCTCTTTGCTGTATCCAATTAGAGACAGAGGAATTTCTGAAGGAAGAAGAGACATTTACAATGTTTTCTTTTGTATGAATCAATTCAGACAAATAGTAATATATACCAAAAAGTCTATCATCATGTACCCTATGTAAGACCAGAAGGAAGTAAACAAAATGAAGCAAAAGAAGACAAGTAATTAAAAAAAACTCAGGTTTCCAATTTCTCTCCTCAAATCTCAATTCCTACTCTTCTTTCAAGACAGCTAATAAATACTGATTCCATGCATGTCTCGCTCTCTCAAATTCACCATCGATCCCTATATTCCAATTCCAAGTTTTCTGTAACAAGACCACTTCCTTCAACATATACACCTCTAGGAGACTGTCTGAATTGGTGTTATTCTGTCTGAATTTGTCAGACAGATTCTTCTTTCACGAGTCCTGGAGGAATCACTAGGAACATTCAGTTGCCATTAATTTTAGGTACCCACCTATACATGGCCCCTATCAACCCAGAGTGTGGATTACAGGAAAAGTCCTTAGAGATGTAGGAAGAAGAACAAGGCACAGGACTCACAGGACTCTGTTGAGAATGCAGCTAAACATTTTTAGCAAATCTTCACTGAGCCTGCGCACAAAATTCTTCTTAGGGAGTCACAGACCGATCAGACTTTGCTGGATATTAATAGAATAGGCAAAAAAGTATCCTGCTGAAGACTCCTTTCCCTACTTTCCTGCTACCAAAGCCCAATTTCAAACTAGAGCTTCTTGAAGAGAATGATTTTTGAAGGTTTTAAGCTAGAGCAATTTTTCATTTGTGAATGTGGCTGAAACTTAATAAAAATAGTTCAGGCGAGCTAACCATCTGCTTTGGCTTGGTGTTTGAAAATGCAACCAAATACACTGAAACAATAAACAAAATGTTAGATAAGGAGAAACCTGCTAGATGATGTGGCAATGCCAGCGACGAGCAGTGTGAGCAATCTGGCAGTGTAGGCCTAGAGCCTGACATGGTGGTAGGCCATGCTCAGCATAAGTGCAGAGCCAGCTAGCAGTTTAGCAAAACAGTGCTGTGCCTGCAGCATGTAACTAAAACAAGGTACTGGTAGCTATAAACATGGAAAATTATCTTGGGACAACAGGACATGCACCTGCATCAACAAACCTTGCATGTCGTTAGTAGTTGGACCAATAATCTGTAATAGTGCGATGTGTGGTCACTCATAGGGAACCAATGAAGCCATGCCAACAAGGCACTCCGAGTTTATAGAAGTTGTAGAAGTTCCCTTGCTATACACTTCTGCCTTTCCTTTCTCTTCTTCTTCTTTGCTTTACTGTGCTATACTCGCACCATAGGCCTGCACCATAGGCCTGCAATACTGGAACAATAAAGGAACAATACTCGATCATATTGGTCAGCTGTATTGACTCCAATCTCCATCGCCCCTTTAAGATGAGGCATAGAAAAAAATATTAAAATAGCAATGGCCTTTGCAGGATACGTTGGTGACAAAAGAAAGCATTTTGTCTGGTAGTGGCAGTTAGGCTGTCAGCATACTTCCTTATTAACTCTATAACTTGGTCTTATTTAAATACTACTCTGTATCTTCCCACATCATTTGTCTTTTAGAGACTTACACATCCAGAATTAATAACTTTCCTTTCCATTAAGCCTTCTCAAGTATTTTAAAACTCTGTGAAACAAACTGTCAAAACCAGACATTCATTACATACAGTTAAAAGCAATGGAAGGCCTATAGCTTTACATAAAATAAAATTTTCAAAAAATTTAAAAAAAGAAATATGTGTTCATATTGAATTTATTTATGGATAATAAAAGCAATGGCTGCAAAGGTAGTCAAATGGATCTTGACATCTAGGCAGGATTGTTTACATTTGTATCATTCTCATCAGATGTTTCTCTAATGTGTTCTCAAAGACCTCCAATACAGAAACCACTTCACTTTCCTCACTGCCAGAGCTGTTGTTAAAAGTTTCTCCTAAAATTTAGTTTCTCCTAAAATTTAATCTCAGACTCTTTTACTCCAATTTAAGCCCATTGCTTCTTCTGTAATTCACCATCAATGTGCAGAAGAAGACAACACTACCTTCCTCAGTAACATATTTCATGTTCTTGAAGACTACAGTATCTCTCAAAGACCTTCTTTGGTCTAAATAATTTCCATTTATTCACTATTTCCTCACAGGTTTTGCTTCCTTGACCTCTGGTCATACTAAGTCCTCTGCTCAAAACTCTTTTCTGAAAGTCCAATTCCTTCTCAAAATACTTTTGCCAAAACCTGAAAACCTTATGCCAGCTGGAGATTTTCCATTTCTGAGTATAGCAGACTTCACAGGTCTGACAAGCTGCAGTTCTTTTTATGTAATCCTGCTTGGTCTGTGTCTTTTTTCTTTCTTTCTTTCTTTTTTTTTTCTTTTTTTTTAATTTTTCCCTGCAACAGTGGGAAATATTTTACAACAAGGCAATAGTTGAAACATTACTGCTTGCAGCCTGCCTCAGGAGAACCTGCTTTAGCAGAGACTTGGACTAGATGATCCCCAAAGGTCTCTTCCAAACCCTACTATTCTGTGATTCTGTGGTTCATGGCATGTAGTACTCCTTAGATCCAGCAAACACTCTCTTCCACACCTCTCTCTGTTTGTGTCTGACAATTTTTTTCCTCATTCCTATAACATGACTCAGTTATTCCTTAGACTGCGTCTCTTGGAGTATAACAGGGTATTAGAGGATCAGTACAAAAGACTCTTTCTGAATTCCTGTCAGATTCCCTAAACATTTTCTCTCCCTGTGGTCCTAGCTTAGCATTTAAACCTATTTCATGTACGAGTCCAGAAACCTTGGAGAATTATTTGTTTTTCTTATTGCAATTTGCTGATAACCATATCTAGAATTATCTTGGGTGTCTAAAATGAAATTTAAGAACATAAATTTACTTGAGCAACACACAAAACTGCTCGATTTTGTAAGCAATGGATGGTACACATACCATGGTAAAACAGTCTAACCAAACCTTCCCTCAACTGGGACAGAGTTACCTAATAACTCCATGACAATCCAGTCTACATGTTTTCCTAACACTTTACACAAAATTACTTAGGTGCCTCCTTAATTAATTACAAACATTCTATGAGACTAAACTTAGTTACACATGCTTGTTCAGAAGTGCTTGTTCTGGAAGACATCTCCTTGAGGTCCCTATTAATCCAGAATTAGGTGTAGAGTCTTAAGCTTTTACAATGATCTCTGACGAAGCCTGATTACTGTTAAGTGTAATCTTACAGTCTGACTTTAAATTAGACTATCTTCTAAACATACTTACGAATTAGTGACATTTTCTGTTTATAAGCTGATAAAAGTCTAATTAGTCTAATTTTAAAAACATGTTTATTGCAAATAAAAGGCTCAAAAGACCAATATAGCACTGCTGTATTGATGCCTTCAGACCAGCTCTGCTGCCCTGGAACCCACTCACCCTCACAGTCTAATTTTTCAGTTAAAGACCTATATTTAGGAGAAAATTGAATCTTAACAGACCTTTCATTGTCTCCTGAACAGAAACCTTAGATCCTTACATTAATAGGAATGGATTACAGATAATTTTCATTGGCAAGAAATGTCTAAATTAGGTGGACTGAACTCCATCCTACATCCACATCACTAAACTAAGCACAAAAATTCTGCTAGAATTCATGTCTACTGGAGATTTTTGCCCATGTAGATCATCTCAGGGCCTGGTTGACATGAGTAGTCATATTGTAGAGCTGAACCTTTTTAGATTAGGACAAAAGATTCTAGTTGAATACAGATGTTATTGATCCAACTAACATACCTAAAGCATTCATCATTTTCACATTTTTACAATCATGAGCTAAGTCATATTTCACAGTACACGGAAACCCCAAGTAACAGACAAATGACAATCCTTCAGTGAAAACTATGAAGGACTATGAAGGATGAAGTTAGCCTTAGAAATGTAAGGGAATGTAGGAAAGAGATGAACCAGAGGAGGAAAGAGATGAATCAGAGTAAGCAGGCTCTGCAGGCTCCCCCAGCAGAGGCTGGTTATCCAAAAAGCAGAGGGGAATGGATGCAGGTTCCTCTCAAAAGATGCAAAGTTAAACTTCCTTGCCTCCCCTCACCTTCCCCGCTGCTCTTGGAAAACAGGTATGGAGCACTGGAGACCGAGGGTGAGGTGATCCTGATGCCGGAAGACACACCATCTGGGGTTCTCCCTGAGGCTAAACAGTCTAAGGTTAAACAGCCAAAGGCAAAGCAGCCTAAGGTTAAGCAGCCTTCCCCTGGCATCAGGACCTGTTCCCTCAAAAAAAAGAGGAGGGTAATTGTTACTGGTGATTCCCTTCTGAAAAGAACGGAGGGCCCTATATGTCGGCCTGGCCCATCTCATAGGGAACTCTGTTGTCTGCCAGGAGCCCAAGTTAATGATGTTACCAGAAGGCTGCCTAGCCTGGTGCAGCCCTCTGCCTACTACCCTTTACTAGTTATGCAGTTAGGGAATGATGATGTTGCAACCAGAACTCCCAGGGCTATCAAAAATTACTTCAGGGCCCTGGGAGACCTGGTTGAGGGGCAGGTGCACAAATAATTTTTTCATCAATACCCTTAGTTGCAGGAGGGAATACCATAAGAAACAGGTCAGCAGCTATAGTTAACAAGTGGCTTAGAGGCTGGTGCGGTCAACAGAATTTTGGGTTTTTTGATCTTGGAAAACTTTCTACTACACGAGACCAACTGGCAACAGATGGAGTACATCTGTCCCAGAGAAGGGGAAAGGTCACAGTATATGAGAACGGCCTGTCCCCCAAAGGTTAAAAGATCCTGGGAAGGGAATTGGCAGGTCTCATCGACAGGGCTTTAAACTAGTTTCAAAGGGGGAAGGGGCTGAAACTAGTCCCCTCAGACAAGAGTCTGGGGGCGATAAGCTACAGTCAGAGGTGAAACTAGCAGCCTGGCTGCAGTGTATGTACACTAATGCATGAAGCATGGGTAACAAACAAGAGGAGCTGGAAGCCTTGCTGCAGCAGGAAAGTTATGATGTAGTTGCCATCACAGAGACATGGTGGGACGACTCACATGACTGGAGCACTGCAATTGATGGCTACAGGCTCTTCAGCAGAGACAGGCAAGGAAGAAGGGGTGGAGGAGTGGCCCTGTACATCAGGGGGGCACTAGATGCCATTGAGACGGAGATTAGGGACGATCGGGTTGAGTGCTTGTGGGTAAGAATTAGAGGGATGTGACAGGTTGAGCCTGTCCCCTTACAGAGGGGAGGGAGGAGGCTTTTGGGCCTTACCCTTCCAACCGTATGACATTTCTTTTTTCTTGGCGCCCAACGTGGGGCAGATAATTAGTTTAATTTATTACTTGATTGATTTAGTGTTTTCTAGCTGAATTAGCAAACATGAAGGTGTTGTAGTTTGTGGAGTGATTATTCTTTCCAATTTTTGGGGCTCTGGTTTAAAGATATTGTTTGGGTTTGATTTTGGATTACCTGGGTAAATATTTGGTGCGGACAATTTATCTGTGAGTTATGCATAGAGTTAGACTATGGTATGGAAAATGTGTTGATTTCTTGTGGCCAGCGAGATACAGGAATGTTACCTCCACCACTCTCCCAATTGAGATAAAGGGTTTTAAGATTCCACCGGAGGAGAGAGTAACTTTAGGTGATGGTTGGGATCCAAAGGTGATTTATTTGGTGTCTGTGATCCTGCTCTCGGTGATAATTAACGTGTATCTCCTGATTTCTTTGCGGCGAGAGAGAAAGGTGTCCAGAACTTGTTTTGTTATTAAAACTAGATCAAAAAGAAAACGCCGTGGCTCTGGATCAGTCCCAGAGTCATCAAGTGATGAGGAATGCGCAGAATCTCTGTCAGTTAAAAAGAGGGCTAAAAAATTAATTGGTAAAGCAGCTCTAAATGACTTTGCTGCTGACTCTGGCAAGCTGCCAAGGGCGTCGGCTGGTATCAACATGGCGCCTGCTCCTTCTCCTCCTTCTTCTCCGTCGGCCATTAACGGAGCAACGTCATTTCCGCCCACTCCCTCAGTGGGACCGGAAGCCAATGCCCCAGCAGCTGATTTATCTCAGGACCTGTCAGCTTCCATTAAGGTGGCTGTAAATTCAAACACAGCTCCAGTTAAGGTGGCTGTTTTAAAGACTAGAAGTGGAAAGATCACAGCTGATGGAGAAGAAGAGGTGGAGACTGATCCTGGTGAGGGACCCTCTACTCTAAAAAATCCTGCTCAGGAGGAAGAGAAGGTTTGTTTTAAAGATCTAGCTAACCTAGTGAGATCAAAGCAGGATAGAGATGAAGGTAGGAAAGGAGCTGGCAAAGGTGGTTCTCAGCTTAAAGAGATCCTAGAGAAAATGACAGCAGGATTATTTGGACAAACAATTCAGGGAGAGGAAGAAGATGATATTTCAGACTGTTCTTCACCACGTGAGGAATTGCGAAATGTCCGTAAAGATTTCACCAGGGCAGATAAGGAGCCAGTTCTAGCTTGGCTTAGTAGGTGTTATGATACAGGTGCTCCGGTTCTAACAGTTGGAGACAAGTCAGCAGCTCAGTTAGGAACTCTCTCAAGGGATAATGGAATAGATAGACATCTAGGCAGGGTTCACGGAAAGGTTAATCTGTGGATACGCCTTTTAATGGCGATTGCCCTGAGATACCCTTCCCGAGATGATCTTCCATGGAATCCTAAACCCTGGACTACCATAGATGAGGGAATTAAGCGCTTGAGAGAATTTGCTGTTAGAGAGCTACTCTATGGTGAACATGAAACTCTGAATCCTGATGACATTCCTGTGGGTATTGGTCTTGCTAAAAAGATCATCAAACTTGCTCCTTCTAATTATGCAAACATTCTGGCAAGCAGAATTGTGTCAAGAAATTATGGTGGAGCTTCTCCTACGGTTGGCCAATTCAGTGATCAAATGAGACAATTGGAGGATAGCATGACACGTGTTTCTTTGGTGTCGACCATTAAAACTATGTCTGGAGATATACAGAATTGCATAAGAGAATTAAAGGATGAATTTAGAAATTCCGTATGCCAATTGGCACAAAGGGATAATTTCAATTCTCCCTCCAGGTGGATACAAGTTTCATCTGTGAAGAATACGCGTCCTCCAAGGAGGTCATTCCAAAACAGATCAAATCAAAACAGACCACCAAGGCAATCACGTAGAACTATTTGGATAACTGCGTGATCAGTTTGGTGAGAACATGAACCGCTGGGATGGCCAAGCAACCTCTAATCTTTTCAGGAGACTGAGGGAATTGCAAAGTGGCAGAACCCAAGGTAGCAATACCAGAAGGGTAGCTGTTACTTCCACAGTTCCCCAGAACAACTCTAGTAGCTCCAACAGTGGCTCCAGTTATAACATGCAAAGTTATAATCCTGCACACTATGTGCAATGCACATGTGCGCATGTTCCCCATAACTAGAGGTGCCCTGCCTCCCGCCAGGGGGAGGAGAGGGATAACAGAGATGATAGAATCTATTGGGATGTGTACATCCAGTAGCCTGGCACTTCACAATTTCAGAAGTACAGGGCCTTGTTGACACAGGAGCTCAGTGCACCATAATGCCATCAAATTATCAGGGATCAGAGTCCATAACTATTCTGGGAGTCACTGGTGGATCTCAAGAGTTAAGTAAAGTGGAGGTTAATATAAGTTTAACTGGTAAACAATGGAGGAAGCATACAGTTGTGACCGGACCTGATGCACCTTGTATTTTGGGAATTGATTTTCTGAGAGAAGGGCGTTTCAAGGACCCTAGAGGTTACCAATGGGCTTTTGGAGTAGCTTCTATAGAAATTGATGGATAAAAATTAAAGTTGTCTGCAGACATGAGCTTTCTGATGAATCTGCAGTTGTGGGACAACATAAGATACAGGACATTAAATTGCCGGTTGCTTCTCAGACTGTGCATCACAGACAACACAGAACCAACCATGACTCTTTGTTGCCCATTCAGAATCTGATTCGTCAGTTGGAGAGTCAGAAAGTCATCAGCAAAACTCATTCACCTTTCAACAGTCCAGTGTGGCCTGTGCGGAAGCAGAATGGAGACTGGTGTCTGACGGTAGACTACCGAGCCCTAAATGAAGTAACACCACCTATGAGTGCAGCAGCACCAGACATGATGGAGCTACAGTATGAGCTGGAATCCAAAGAGGCCAAATGGTATGCTACCATAGACATTGCTAATGCATTTTTCTCTATTCCCATAGCAGAGGAATGCAGGCCTCAGTTTGCTTTCACCTGGAGAGGAGTCCAGTACACTTTCAACAGATTGCCAATGGACTGGATCCACAGCTCCAGCATCTGTCCTGCAGTGATCCACGATGCTCTGGAGAAATGCGGTGCTCCAGAACACATCCAGTTCATCGATATTATCATCGTCTGGGGTAAAACTGCTGAGGAAGTCTTCGAGAAAGGTAACAAAATCATTGACATTCTTCTGAATGGAGGTTTTGCCATCAAACGAGACAAGGTGAAAGGACCTACCACAGAGATTCAGTTTCTGGGAGTGCGATGGCAGGATGGACGCCGACACATTCCAGTGGATGTGGTAAATAGAGTCTCCACCATGGCAAGTCCCACAAACAAGCAAGAGACCCTACGTTTCTTGGAGATAGTGGGATTTTGGAGACTGCACATTCCTGGATACAGTCAGATTGTGAAACCTCTGTATGATGTGACTCGAAAGAGAAACAGTTTCCACTGGGGACCTGAACAACAAACAGCTTTTGACCAGATAAAGCAAGAGGTAATTCAAGCAATGGGTCTGGGACCTGTCCGAGATGGTCCAGACATTAAGAACATTTTGTACACGGCTGCAAGTGACAATGGTCCAACCTGGTGCTTGTGGCAAAAAGCTCTAGGTGAGACACGTGGACGACCTCTTGGTTTCTGGAGTCGAGGTTACAGAGGTTCAGAGGCTAATTATACTCCAACAGAGAAAGAAATTCTAGCTGCCTATGAGGGAGTAAAAGCATCTTCTGAAGTAATTGGAACTGAATCACAACTTCTTCTAGCTCCCAGATTACCAGTTTTGAATTGGATGTTCAAAGGCAAAGGCTCCACACCACATCATGCCACAGACTCAACATGGTCTAAGTGGATGGCTCTGATAACACAGAGAGCTCGAATGGGAAATCTTGAAAGACCTGGTCTAGTGGAGGTGATCTCAAGCTGGCCTGAAGGTATCAACTGTGCCAAACCTCCAGAGGAGAAAGTAACTCGTGCTGAGGAAGCTCCTCCATACAGTGACCTTTCTGATGATGAAAAGAAATATGCTTTGTTCACAGGTGGTTCCTGTCGTCTTGTTGGAAACAAGCGAAGGTGGAAGTCTGCAGTGTGGAGTCCAACACGCCGAGTTGCAGAGGCGAAAGATGGAGAAGGAGAATCCAGTCAGTTCGCAGAGGTAAAAGCTGTCCAGCTAGCTCTCGACGTAGCTGAACGTGAGAGATGGCCAAAGCTTTATCTCTACACTGACTCATGGACGGTAGCCGATGCTCTATGGGGTTGGCTAAAGAACTGGAAGAAGAGTGGTTGGCAGAGGAAAGGAAAACCCATTTGGGCAGCAGACCTGTGGCAGGACATTGCTGATCGAATCGAGAGAATTCCAGTGAAAGTGAGACACATTGATGCTCACATTCCTAAGAGCAAAGCTACTGAGGAACAGCAACACAACCATCAGGCAGATCTAGCTGCAAGAGTTTCTCAAGTAGACATGGACTCTAATCTTGATCTTGACTGGAAACACCGAGGTGAGATATTCTTAGCTCGGTGGGCTCACGATCCGTCAGGACATCAAGGCACAAGACATCCATGACTGTGACATTTGTGCTGCTATTAAGCAGGCAAAACGACTTAAGCCCTTGTGGTATGGTGACAGATGGTCTAAGTACAAGTATGGTGAAGCTTGGCAGATTGACTACATCACTCCACCACGTTCTCGTTCTGGTAAGCAATACGTGCTTACTATGGTAGAGGCAAACACTGGATGGTTGGAAACTTATCCAGTTCGACATGCAACCGCACGCAACACCATTCTCGGTCTGGAGAGACAAATCCTGTGGAGCCACGGAACTCCAGAGAGGATTGAGTCAGACAACAGAACTCATTTCAAGAACAACCTTGTAAAGAACTGGGCCAAAGAGTACAGTATTGAGTGGATATTCCATATTCCCTACTATGCACCAGCTTCAGGGAAGATTGAACGGTTTGTTGAAGACCACTCTTAAAGCCATGGGGGTGGATCTTTGAAAAACTGGGAAAAACATCTAGCACAAGCAACCTGGCTGGTAAATAGTAGAGGTTCAGTGAACCGAGCTGGACCTGCACATTCAGATTTGCTACAGAAAGTAGAAGGTGATAGAGTTCCTGTTGCTAGATAAAAGAATCTGTTAGGTAAAACTGTTTGGGTATTTTTACCCTCTGGAAAGGCTAAACCTGTCCGAGGGGTGGTTTCAGCTGAAGGTCCGGGTCACACTTATTGGGTAATGCAAGAGAATGGTGAAATTCAGTGTATTCCACAAAGAAATTTAACTTTAGCTGAAAGAGGTTAATTTCAAACTGTTGTACAGCTACATCGCGTCCAAAGGAAGAATCAATGAGGAAACCTACGGTGCACGAACCCTGAGATCCCTGAGAGCCCTGAGTCAACTAAGAGACCCTGAGATTCCCTGTTTCCTTTTTCTTTGCTTCATCGACGAAGAAATGAATTTCTGATTTTCTTGGACTTTTGAATCATCTACATATGAGTATAGCCGGAATGGACTATAAATTTGCTCACGAACTGTAAATATCGTCTTGGATTGGATGGACAGTATGAACAGCCAATGAAATTGTTTAGAAGGGGTGGACTGTGACCGGTTGAGCCTGTCCCCTTAAGAAAGAGAATATGGTGGATGGAAGATAATAAACAAAAAGAAGGATCTAAACTAATTTCATTGGTAGAGTGGGAGGAAGCACCTTCTGAACTGGGAGTGCAGGAGGGTATCCTGGGCGTTCCAGCACTTTTCTATCAGTCTTTCTTCCGCTTCTCCTTCGGGCAGCATCTTGCAGCTCCTGGGCTTTCGGCCAAGGCTTTGGCCTTGAAACTGATAAACCTGCAAAGGCCTGTATTAACTGCTTTCCAATTAACACAACTCCTTCTAACTTTTTTCTCTTTCTCTCTCTTTCTAACCCACTCTGGGGAAAAGGGGGAGAGGGGGGAGAGCGGAGGTGGGGAACCCCCTCAGCAGGGGGGGGGAACTCTCATTTCTGTGTTACTTTATTGTATATCTTTGTATATATTGTAAATATTGTAAATTTGTATATATTTCTCTGCGTTTCCCTACTTTGTAAATATACAGCATCCCATTGCTTTGCTAATTCAGCTGTGAGGTTTTTTTTTCTCTTTCCCTTCAATTTTCTTTCCCTTTACTTTACAGGGGGGAGGGAGGAGTCTTTTGGGCCTTACCCTTCCAACCCTACGACAAGGGTAGACCGGCAGGGCAGACACCCTGGTTGGAGTCTGTTATAGACCACCCAACCAGGAGGAAGGTGTTGATGAAGCATACTATAGGCAGCTTAAGGCTGTCTCAAGATCTCCGGACCTTGTTTTCATGGGCGACTTCAACCTGCCTGACATCTTCTGGGATCTCAACACAGCAGAGAGGAGACAGTCTAGGAGGTTCTTAGAGTGCATGGAGGACAGCTTCTTATCCCAGGTGCTGCGAGAGCCTACCAGGGGCAAGGCTATGCTTGACCTCCTCTTCACCAGCAGGGAAGGGCTGGTGGGTGATGTGGCAGCAGAGGGTGTTTAGGGTCCTTCTATAAATACATTAATAGTAAAAGGAAGGGCAAGGACAACCTCCACTCCTTGGTGGACATAGAGGGAAATGTTGTATCAAAGGATGAGGAAAAGGCAGAGGTACTTAACACCTTCTTTGTCTCAATTTTCACTAGCAGGACAGAACGTCTTCCAGACAGCTGGCCTGCAGAGGTGGCAGAAGGAGTCAGGGAGCTGCACAGTTTCCCTATGTTCCATGAGGAGGTGGTTGGAGCTCTCCTCAGCCGCTTGGATCCCCACAAGTCCATGCGACCAGATGAGATCCATCATAGGGTGCTGAGAGAGCTGGCAGATGAGCTGGTGTGACCGTTTGAGGATGTGCCTTTAAGAAAGAGACAGTGCTGAGGCACTCTGGCTGAATATTTTGGAATATTTACAAAAACAATCAGATATTCTAAATGAATTTCATTGGTAGATTAGTAGAATGCAACTTTAAGTTTTGAGTTCAGTTGGAACTTTCCTCAGTTCACTCCTTCCTTCTCCCTTTCCAGCTCGTCTGCTTCTGGGCTCCCTGCCAGAATGACTCTGAACAGATAAGGCCTACTGACACTCTGCTTTAATTAAGAACTGCTCTTTTTCTCTCTTTCTAACCCTCTTTGGGGAAAAAGGGGAGAGAAGGGGGTAGAGGGGGGAAACCCTCCTCCAGAGGAGGGAATTTCGTTCGGGTATTATTTTTTTGTAAATTTTGCAGTATATTTCTGTATATATATGGTAAATACTGTAAATTGTGTACATATCCTGCATTCTCCAAATGGTTGTAAGATATAGCATTTTTTCCTTTTGCTTCTCTGGCTGGCTAGCTGTGGTTTTTCTTCCTCTTTTTGGGGGAGAGAAGGCTAGGGCCTTCTCTCCAAACCACCACAGCCGGCCAACCCACTCTCCATCATTTTTCATCAGTCCTTGATCAGACCTTCAAGATCATCGCGTCCAACCCATCAACCAATCCAACCCACCTAAACAACTAAACCATGCAACCAAGCACCCTGTCAAGTCTCCTCCTGAACACCTCCAATGATGGAGACTCCACTACCTCCCCGGGCAGCCCATTCCAATGGGCAATCACTCTCTCTGTGTGAAACTTCCTCCTGACCTCCAGCCTAAACCTCCCTTGGTGCAGCCTGAGACTGTGTCCTCTTGTTCTGGTACTGGTTGCCTGGGAGAAGACACCAACCTCTGCCTGTCTACAACCCCCCTTCAGGTAGTTGTAGAGAGCAATAAGGTCACCCCGAGACTCCCCTTCTCCAGGCTAAGCAACCCCAGCTCCCTCAGTCTTTCCTCATAGGGCTTGTGTTCCAAACCCCTCACTAACTTTGCCGCCCTTCCTAAACTGAGGGGCCCAGAACTGGACACAGTACTCGAGGTGTGGCCTAACCAGTGCAGTGTACAGGGGCAGAATGACCTCCCTGCTCCTGCTGGCCACACTCTTCCTGATGCAGGCCAGCATGCCATTGGCCCTCCTGGCCACCTGGGCACACTGCAGGCTCATGTTCAGCCTACCATCGACCAGTACCTCCAGGTCCCTCTCTACCTGGTTACTCTCCAGCCACTCTGACCCCAGCCTGTAGCTCTGCATGGGGTTACTGTGGACAATGTGCAGAACCCGGCACTTGGATGTGTTAAATCTCATACCGTTGGATTCTGCCCATCTGTCCAGCCTGTTGAGGCCCCTCTGCAGAGCCTCTCTACCTTCCAGCAGATCAACTCCTGCCCCTAACTTGGTGTCATCAGCAAATTTACTGATGATCGACTCAATGCCCTCATCCAGATCATCAATAAAGATGTTAAAGAGCATGGGGTCCAGCACTGATCCTTGGGGCACACCACTAGTGACTGGCTGCCAGCTGGATGTGGCACCATTCACCACCACTCTCTGGGCTCGGCCATCCAGCCAGTTCCTAACCCAGCTCAGAGTGCTGCTGTCCAAGCCATGGGCTGACAGCTTGGCCAGGAGTTTGCTATGGGGGACGGTGTCAAAGGCCTTGCTGAGGTCCAGGTAGACCACATCCACAGGCCTCCCCACATCCACCAGGCCGGTCACGTGATCATAGAAGGAGATCAGGTTGGTCAGGCAGGACCTGCCCTTCCTAAATCCATGCTGGCTAGGCCTGATCCCTTGACCATCCTGTAAGCGCTGTGTGATTGCACTCAAGATGACCTCTTCCATAATCTTGCCTGGCACTGAGGTCAGGCTGACAGGCCTGTAATTCCCTGGCTCATCCAACCGGCCCTTCTTATGGATGGGCACCACGTTGGCCAGCTTCCAGTCTTCTGGGACCTCTCCAGTGAGCCAGAACTGCTGGAAAATGATGGAGAGTGGCTTGGCCAGCTCCTCTGCCAGCTCTCTCAGCACCCTAGGATGGATCCCATCTGGTCCCATGGACTTGTGGGGATCCAAGATGCTGAGGAGAGTTCCAACCACCTCCTTATGGAACATAGGGAAACTATGCTGCTCCCTGGCTCCTTCTGCCACCTATGCAGGCCAGCTTTCAGGAAGACGTTCTGTCCTGCTAGTAAAAATTGAGGCAAAGAAGGTGTTAAGTACCTCTGCCTTTTCCTCATCCTTTGATGCAACATTTCCCTCCATGTCCACCAAGGAGTGGAGGTTGTCCTTTCCCTTCCTCTTCCTATTAATATATTTATAGAAGGACTTTGTGTTGTCCTTCACAGCAGAGGCCAATTTAAGTTTCAAATGTGCTTTTGCCTCCCTAATTTTCTTCCTGCATGATTTGGCAACATCCTTAAACATTCCGTGGGTTGCCTCACCTTTCTTCCAAAGATGTTCCACACTCTTTTTTTCCCTTAGTTCTATTAAAAGTTCATTAACGATCCAGGCTGGCCGTCTGCCCCGACGGTTCATCTTCCGGCACATTGGCACAGCCTGACCCTGCGCCTTCAACAATTCTTCCTTGAAGCAGGTCCAGCCCTCCTGGACCCCTTTATTTTTAAGAGCTTTATCCCAAGGAACCCTCTGAAAAGGAGATGAGCGTCTGGTCCCCGGCAGCTGCTGGTCTTGGTGCTTTCCTGAGAGGGCTGCCCGACGAACAGATTCCCGCGAGCCCCAGCAAACCCTTTTAAATTAAGCCGCTCCCGCTGGTGGGATCATGAGTCTGACCACGTGAAAGGATGGGTGCTCCTGCCTCGCGGCAGCAGGTATCTCCTTAGTGCCGGCGATTCCCGCAGCCCGAAAAGGAGAGCAGCGGCTGGTCCTTGGCAACTGCTGGTCTTGGTGCTGTCCCGAGAGGGCTGCCCAATGAATCAAATTAATTAAATTAATTAACTCTTGCCCCAAACATGTGGACTTAACTGCCTGCGGGTTTTTATATCAAAAGGCTCTGAGTATGAAAAGTATGTTTGTCTCTGCTGTGATTTGAAGTCTTCATCCAGAAACTACCTCAATCCTTCCCCCAGCCTTCATCTGGTACTTTTATAATAATCGTATTTGACACTAAGTAACAAGAAGTGAGCTGAATAGAGGATATTGGTTCAGCCAATGTCATATCCAGGTACAAGTGAAATCTGATGCAGACAGGTGTAAAATGAATGAACTATGAATGGAAGCTGCATTTTCATGAATCAGATGGAAACAGTGACATTGATATGATTTGAGCTCTGCTTCAGGAGACATAGTTCAGATTCTTACAAAACCTTGATTAGGTTTTAGAGAGCAATATATGTCTTATGAGAAAGAAAAAAGCAAGTCTAAAAATCAGTGCTGAGAATATTATACATTCTTTGTATCTAGATACACCTATATTTCCTTTTTCTGCGAGAAAAGAATATTCTTAATCTGTTGTTTCCAGAGCTATGTGGAATATATATTTAAATACTGATTGGAAATTTATTTGGCAATCATAAATGCAATATTTAAAAAGAGGCTAAAAAAAGAAACACAGAGCAGCAAAATTAAAAGAACTTCAATAACTATTTGGACATTGACTGTGAAGATTCTGACCATGAAAAGAAATCTACAAAGGGGAAAAATAGATGTGGAGCGAAATACATTTTTTCAAGTGTCCTACTTTACAGAAATTACTTTGAAATATTGAAGGGATTGCATTTTTTGTTTTCAGCTCCTTAGAAGGAATTGTCAAAGCAGTCATTTTAGAAAGTATTTATAAGTCAAGTTGATGTGCTGGTCTCAATTGTTTTGCACTGTTCAACTTTTTCTTTTCTGTTTTTTAATACTTTCGTCTTCTTGTGTGGTGGGTGGAAGGGGTAAGCCTCTTCCCTCCCCCCTGTAAGGTAAAAGGGAAAGAAAAATTGAAAGGAAAGGAAAAAAAACCTCACCAGCTGAATTAGCAAAGCAGTGGAGCTATATTTACAAAGCAGTGTAGGGTTTTGCAGGGGAATATTTACAAATTTACAATATCTACAATATATACAAAGATATACAACAGAGTAACACAGAAATGAGAGTAACCCCCCTTGTCCGAGGGGATTCCCCACCTCCGCTCTCCCCTCTCTTCCCCCCCCTTCCCCAGAGTAGTTCGGAAAAGAGGGAGAAAGAGAAAAGAAAGAAGTTAAAAGCAGTTTGTGTTAATTGGAAGCAGTTAATACAGGTCTGGTTATCTTATCTTCAAGGCCGAAGTCTTGGCAGAAAGCCCAGCACAGATATAGTTGCCCAAAGGAAAGGCGGAAGCAAGACTGACCAAGAAGTGCTGGAAATGCTCATTTCCACTCCCGTTCAGAAGGTGCTTCCTCCCACCTGACCAATGAAAATTAGTTTAGACTATTCCTTCCGTTTACCAACTTCCGTCCACCATATTCCCTTTCTTAAGGGGACACCGTCAACCGGCCACATCTTGTTACCTTCACGTAATATGTAAGAAAAAAGCAGTTTCTGACCATCAAATACCTTAACAGAACAACAAAGTACAGACAACTCTGCTGCATAGACAGCCCATAGAACTGGGGTTCATACAGGTGCTAAAGAAGGGTATAAGAAACAACACAGACAAACAGATTGCAAAAGTGATGGAAAGTTTAAATAAAACAGTGAGTGCGTGCAGAAAACTAGAAATACAGTGACAAGAGGAAACCCCAAAACAGACCCAGAGAGATCCCATCCCCACCTGAGGGTGCACCCAAACCCCCCAGGGCTCCTCCTTCCCCGCCCCCCACTACTAGGTTTGTCTCAGCTGGCCAGATCTGAGACTGCCCATCCCCCCTAGCCAGGCCCATGGCCGGGAGATCTCTCCCCCAGTTACCAGGTGGCGAGGAGGAAGGAAATAGCAAGTGCCAGACCCCGCCATAAAACTTATAATGGTGCAAGGGATCATGGTAGGAAATAACCTAATTTCCTGTGTCCACCCACTGGGCTGGACTTCTGGACACAGGAAACACCCCTGTAGCAGAGGACACCCAGCCCAAACTACGACAACAGCATGCATACAAGATTTCTTCAAAAATTTCTGAACTTGTGGTTACAACTTTGTATAAAATGTCCTGTTACAGGTTTCACTTTCATTAGTAAGTCCATTTGTCTATTATTTTTTGAACTATGTAAAATGTTGTAATTTACAACAACTAATAGGAATTCATTACAAAGTTCAGTAATACATGCCATGGAGATGTACCTCGATCTGTTTGTTTTAAATCTGCTAGCTCATAATTCCATTTAATTTTCATTAATTCTCATAATATAAAAATCAAGAAATATTTGATTTCTATTTACTTTCTCAAGACTATTCTGTTTTCCTCAAGACCCCTTTAACATTCTTTCCAGGCCAAAGAGACCTTGTCTATTTGTTCCTCATATAAAAATGTATGCATTCTTCTCTGTATTTCCTGAAGATCAAATATATCCTTTTTCAAGTTGCCTAACCAGAACACTTATCAAGATATAAGCATGCTGTGAGTTTGTGGTGGGTTGGAAGGGTAAGACCAAGAAGCCTCCTCCCCCCCCCCTTGTAAGGTAAAGGGAAAGAAAATTGAAGGGAAAGGGAAAAAAAAACTCACAAGCTGAATTAGCAAAGCAGTGGAGCTTTATATTCACAAAGCAATGTAGGGTATGCAGGGGAATATTTACAAATTTACAATATTTACAATATATACAAGGATACACAATAAAGTAACACAGAAATGAGGGTTCCCCCCTCTGCTGAGGGGGGTTTTCCCACCTCCGCTCTCCCCTCTCTCCCCCTTTCCCCAGAGTGGGATAGAAAGAGGAAGAAAAGAGAGAAAAAAAAAAAGTTAGAAGCAGTTTGTGTTAATTGGAAGGGAGTTAATACCGGCCTTTATCAAGTCTTCAAGGTCAAAGCCTTGGCAGAAAGCCCAGCATAGAGAGAGCTGCTGCACGAAGAAGAGGCGGAAGCAAGACTGACAGAGAAGTGCTGGAAATGCCCAGTTCACTCCCAGTTCAGAAGGTGCTTCCTCCCACTTCACCAATGAAATTAGTTTAGATTATTCCTTCCGTTTACCAACTTCCGTCCACCATATTCCCTTTCTTAAGGGGGCAACGTCAACCGGTCACAGAGTTGTAAAACTGTGTAATGATATTGTTATTCTGTCTTCCTGTGAGAAACGCATCCAGAAAAAGCAGCCCCTTGAATAGTGTTGACTAAAGAGCCTTGGAATAACTGAGGGGAAAAAAATGCCATGAAGTACATCTTACTTTTTAATTTAGACTCTTTAGCTTAGAGCAGTGAAGGCTCAGAAGAGATCTTATCAATGTACACTGGTATCTGAAGAGAGAATACAAAGGAAACAGGCTTTTTTTCAGTGGTGTTCAGTGATATGAAAAGAGGTCATGGGCACAAAGAGGAGCTGCCATATGAACATCAGGACCTCTAGAGGTCCCCTTCAACCTCAAACATCTTGTGATTTTTTAATTTTTTTTTTACATTTCAAGCATTATGAAAAAGTATGGAGAAACACCTTCCTCTGATCAGAGTCAAAAATCTTCTCTGGAAGTGAAGGAAAGCCCTTAGAATACAGTCAATGGAGAGGCAAAGCACATCTGCCTTTGGGCATGCATCCACATTTTGAGCAGATGCAATGCCAGCCTCTGTCATGAGATGTAGGTGGGGCAGAGGTGCTGGTGACAGATTTTTTTCTTTCAGAGATTCAAAATTGTAAGTCACCATCTCCAGGCAAAAAAAGTCTGACCAAGATCTTGAGGATTTGTCTATTTCCCTCTTCACTGTTTGCCCACTCAATCTTCAGCCTTTCTTCTTTTTTTTTTTTTTTTTTTCCTTCTTTCTGGAACACACGAGAAGCACCTAAAGAAGGGGTGGAGATTATCAGGTAGTGTTTTTCTTAAGATGAAAGTAAAGTGGAGGCTATGTTTCCATCCCTTCACACCAGAAGATACAATGAATCTGGAATTTCTTTCTCTTGAATGAGCCTTCTAATTATGGCCTAATTAAAGTAATGGGAAGCTGTGGCACAAGCTTTCACCAGACTTATGTTGGTAGTAAGTAGATGTGGTCAGCATCTACTATGGTGACATACTACTGAGATATGCTTCAGAAAATTGTTCCAAAGAAGCCTTCTAGGAAGACATAAGCAAATGAGTTCTGTCTAGCAAAGGTTAATATGTTTTAATGACTATGCTGAGGAAAAATGATAAAAAGATAGTTTGGACATGAGTAGGAAAAATAGCCAGATTGCCTGGGGAACTTAAATGTTTCATTCTGATATTTTCATAAAGTTTACTTTGTCTCAGACAAAGCCATATAGAAAACTGATTTCACTCTTAGTCTCTAACTACATATTGTTTGTTGTTTTTCTCTGGACACTATATAGCTGATTTTATCAGCTTTATAATGGAAAAAAAGATACATTTCTAAACCATCTATATATTTAAATCACAAAATTATTTTAATCCAATTACTTTTGAGTAGATAAAAATATCGCTCAAATCTTTACTCTATTTAATTTTCATTGGTTCCTTTTTCAGTATTAGCCTACTTGCTTTACTTTAAAAGAGGCTGCTATTGCTTTCCAGATTTGCATCAGTCATTTTGCCCTCTTTTTTCCAAACACTGTCAGGGTTTTCATCAGCAGAAAAAGTTTAGTTAGGCTTCTAAAATCCCATTGAAAATACATAGTTTTTATCTCTGGTTTAATCATCAAGGTTCTTAGGACACTGCTTTGTCACAGGAACAATTTAAAGTCTTCAGAAACAAAAACAGTATATATGTATAAAACAATAAAATGTTTTTTGTTTTAATTTTTTTTTCTCAAAGAAGAGCTTAAATTTCAGTAAAATATGCAATAAGTCTGTTTGCAATTTTATAACTTTATTCTCTTCTATCAAAACAAATTTGTTTATACCAACGTGCAATAAAGCAATTTCTGATAAGAAGTTATTTTTAGATCCTAAAAAACCCCAACAACGATCATGTTGCAATGTTACAGTAATAATTTGAAGTAAGCTTATGTGACCGGTTGACGTTGCCCCCTTAAGAAAGGGAATATGGTGGACAGAAGTTGGTAAACGGAAGGAATAATCTAAACTATTTCATTGGTGAAGTGGGAGGAAGCACCTTCTGAACTGGGAGATATCCTGGGCACTCCGGAACTTTATCTTCAGTCTTGCTTCCGCCTCTCCACGGTGCAGCAGCTCTCTGTCTATGCTGGGCTTTCTGCCAAGGCCTCGGCCTTGAAGACTTGATAAAAGTCCGGTATTAACTCCCTTCGAATTAACACATAACTGCTTTTAACTTCTTTCTCTCTCTCTCTCTCTCTCTTCTAACCTATTCTGGGGAAAGGGGGGGTTGAGAGGGGAGAGCGGAGGTGGGGAGCCCCCTCTGCCGAGGGGGGTTACTCTCATTTCTGTGTTACTCTGTTGTATATCTTTGTATATATTGTAGATATTGTAAATTTGTAAATATTCTCCTGCAAATCCTACATTGCTTTGTAAATATAAGCTCCACTGCTTTGCTAATTCAGCTTGTGAGTTTTTTTTCCTTTCCCTTCAATTTTTCTTTCCCTTTACTTACAGGGGGGAGGGAAGAGGCTTCTTGGCCTTACCCCTTCCAACCCACCACAGCTTAGAATGAGTTATGAGCATTTACAGATGGTAAATTTGCAAAGTTCATCTATATACATGGGCAATATGGAGTAATTCCACTGAAATCTAGATTTAAGAAGGACAGAAGATTAAACTGTATGTTTAATTCACTCCAGATGTAGCCAGTTAAAATAAACAGAGCTGAGACTTCCTGAGCTGCATGTTAAACGTGGAAATGAAGCAACAGAGGCAAAAAAAAAAGTAGGTTTCGTGGGGCAGGGCTAGCCATGGTGGTAACTCGCCACAATAACTCCTTTAAAAAGTCAGTCTCGACTCAGACTGAGGGGGAATATAAGCAGATAGGTAGGTGTCATAAGCAAGAGGTAGGTGTCCAGGCATCTAGCTGCAGACAGTGCTGGAGCCTGGCACTTGAGATGCAGGGTAGAGGGGACGGCTCCTGCTTTAGGTGTGAGCAGATCGACTGTCTGCTTATCCAGGTGGCCGGACTGAAGGATGAGGTTGCTAGATTTAGAGATGTAAGGAATTGTAGAAGGGTGACGAACCTGAGTAACCAGGCTCTGCAGGCCCCCCCAGCAGAGGCCAGTTATCCAAAAAGAAGAGGGGAATGGATGCAGGTTCCTATCAAAAGATGCAAGGTTAAACCTCCTTGCCCCCCCTCACCCCCCCCACTGCCCTTGGAAAACAAGTACGGGGCATTGGAGGTTGAGGGTGAGGTGATTCTGATATCGGAGGGCACACCATCTGGGGTTTTCCCTGTGGCAAAACAGCCTAAGGTGAAACGACCTAAGGTGAAACAGCCTAAGGTTAAACAGCCTTCCCCCGGCATCAGGACTTGCTCCCTTAAAAAAAAGAGGAGGGTAATTGTTATTGGCGATTCCCTCCTGAGGGGAACAGAGGGCCCCATATGTCGGCCAGACCCTACTCACAGGGAGGTTTCTTGCCTTCCAGGAGCCATTGTTGGAGATGTTACCAGAAGACTGCCTGGTATGGTGCAGCCCTCTGACTACTATCCCTTGATAGTTATGCAGTTAGGCAATGATGATGTTGCAACCAGAACTCCCAGGGCTATCAAAGATGACTTCAGGGCCCTGGGAGATCTGGTTGAGGGATCAGGTGCACAAATAAATTTTTTGTCCATATCCTTAGTTGCAGGTGGGAATACCATAAGGAACAGGTCAGCAGCTGAAGTCAACAAGTGGCTTAGAGGCTGGTGCAGGCAAAAGAATTTTGGGTTTTTCGATCTTGAAAAACTTTCTACTGCAATAGGTCAGCTGGCAACAGATGGAGCACATCTGTCCCAGAGGAGGGGTAAGATCAGAGTGTACGAGAATGGCCTATCCCTCAAAGGGAAAAAGATTCTGGGGAGGGAATTGGAAGGTCTCATAGATAGGGCTTTAAACTAGTTTCGAAGGGGGAAGGGGTTGAAACCAGTCCCCCCAGGCTGGGATCTGGGGGTGATAAGCCAGAGCCAGAGGTGAAACCAGCAGCCTGGATGAAGTGCATGTACACTAATGCACGAAGCATGGGCAACAAACAAGAGGAGCTGGAAGCCTTGCTGCAGCAGGAAAGTTATGATGTAGTTGCCATCACAGAGACGTGGTGGGACGACTCACATGACTGGAGTGCTGAAATTGATGGCTACAGGCTCTTCAGGAGAGACAGGCAAGGAAGAAGGGGTGGAGGGGTGGCCCTGTACGTCAGGGAGGCACTAGATGCCATTGAGACGGAGATTAGGGACGATCGGGTTGAGTGCCTGTGGGTAAGAATTAGAGGGAAGGCCAACAGGGCTGATATCCTGGTTGGAGCCTGTTATAGACCACCCAACCAGGAGGGGGATGTTGATGAGTCATTCTATAGGCAGCTTAAGGCTGTCTCAAGATCGCCTGACCTTGTTCTCATGGGTGACTTCAACTTGCCTGATATCTGCTTGCAGGAAGAAAATTAGGGAGGCGAAAGCGCACTTGGAAATTAGTCTGGCCTCTGCTGTGAAGGACAACAAAAAGTCCTTCTATAAATACATTAATAGCAAGAGGAAGGGCAGAGACAACCTCCACTCCTTGGTGGACATGGAGGGGAACGTTGTGATAAGGGATGAGGAAAAGGCAGAGATACTTAACACCTTCTTTGCCTCAATTTTTACTAACAGGACAGAATGTCTTCCAGACAGCTGGCCTGCAGAGCTGGCAGAAGGAGCCAGGGAGCAGTATAGTTTTCCACTGTTCCAAAATGGGGTAGTTGGTGATCTGCTCAGCCGCCTGGATCCCCACAAGTCCATGGGAGCAGATGGGATCCATCCTAGGGTGCTGAGGGAGCTGTCAGAGGAGCTGGCCAAGCCACTCTCCATAATTTTCCAGCAGTCCTGGCTCACTGGAGATGTCCCAGAGGACTGGAAGCTGGCCAACGTGGTGCCCATCCACAAGAAGGGCCGATTGGATGAGCCAGGGAATTACAGGCCTGTCAGCCTGACCTCAGTGCCAGGCAAGATCATGGAACAGGTCATCCTGAGTGCATTAACACAGCACTTAGAGGATGGCCAAGGGATCAGGCTCAGCCAGCATGGATTTAGGAAGGGCAGGTCCTGCCTGACCAACCTGATCTTCTTCTATGATCAGGTGACCCGCCTGGTGGATGTGGGGAGGCCTGTGGATGTGGTTTACCTGGACCTCAGCAAGGCCTTTGACACCGTCCCCATAGCAAACTCCTGGCCAAGCTGTCAGCCCATGGCTTGGACAGCAGCACTCTGAGCTGGGTTAGGAACTGGCTGGATGGCCGAACCCAGAGAGTGGTGGTGAATGGTGTCACATCCAGCTGGTGGCCAGTCAGTAGTGGAGTCCCCCAGGGATCAGTGCTGGGCCCCATCCTCTTTAACATCTTTATTGATGATCTGGATGAGGATCTGAACGAGTCCAGAGAAGGGCAACGAAGTTAGTGAGGGGCTTGGAACACAGGCCCTATGAGGAGAGACTGAGGGAGCTGGGGCTGCTTAGCCTGGAGAGGAGGAGACTCAGGGGTGACCTTATTGCTCTCTACAACTACCTGAAGGGGGGTTGTAAACAGGCAGAGGTTGGTCTCTTCTCCCAGGCAGCCAGCACCAGAACAAGAGGACACAGTCTCAGGCTGCGCCAGGGGAAGTTCAGGCTGGAGGTCAGGACGAAGTTTTACACAGAGGGAGTGATTGCCCATTGGAATGGACTGCCCGGGGAGGTGGTGGAGTCGCCGTCACTGGAGGTGTTCAGGAGGAGACTTGACGGGGTGCTTGGTTAGATGGGTTAGTTGATTAGGTGGTGTTGGGTGAGAGGTTGGACGCGATGATCTTGAAGTTCTCTTCCAACCTGGTTTATTCTATTCTATTCTATTCTAATTGTGTAAATGGTGTAAGTGGTATTAGTTACCTATTTTCAACCGGTTTCTTTTGAAGAGATAGTACTTTGGCTAAATTCCAAGTAAAGATTTTGCATCTCTTAGCATTTTTCCTATAATGTGTAAGGGAAAATGTGAGAAACAAACTCATTGCTGAAAATTTATAACCAGTTTATTATAAAATAAAGGCAACACAGTGCTGGGCACATAGCGAGTTTGCTAGAGGTGCACCCTAACAACACGAGTTGAACTTATATAGATGGCAAACATACATATTAATATATTAAAACGTACATATTGATATATTCCCCAACACGCTCCCACCCCTCTCCATCAGAACTGAGACAAAACCTGCACTTTTGACCTGGCCAGTCTTTAGATCTCTTGGCGCCTCAACTTTCTCTCCCAAAACCCCACAAAATACAGACCATCAGCCCCCAACGATCCAGCCCAATGACCGAGCCCCAGGGTTGTGACCGGTTGACGTTGTCCCCTTAAGAAAGGGAATATGGTGGACGGAAGTTGGTAAACGGAAAGAGTAGTCTAAACTAATTTCATTGGTGAAAGTGGGAGGAAGCACCTTCTGAACTGGGACAGCAGGAAGGTATACTGCAGTCTTGCTTCCGCCTCTTCTTTGGGGAGCAGCTCTCTCTGTGCTGGGCTTTCTGCCAAGGCTTCAGCCTTCAAGCTGACAAACCTGATGAGGCCTGAATTAACTCCTTTCCAATTAACACAAACTGCTTCTAATTTTTTTTTTTCCTCTTTCTCTCTCTTTTCTATCCTGCTCTGGGAAGAGGGGGAGAGAGGGGGAAAGCGAAGGTGGGGAACCCCCCTCAGCAAGGGGGGGGGAACTCTCATTTCTGTGTTACTCTGCTGTATATCTTTGTATATATTGTAAATATTGTAAATTTGTAAATATTCCCCTGCATACCCTACATTGCTTTGTAAATACACAGCTCCACTGCTTTGCTAATTCAACTTGTGAGGTTTTTTTTTTTCCTTCCCTTCAATTTTTCCTTCCCCTTACTTACGGGGGGGGAGGGAAGAGGCTTCTTGGCCTTACCCTTCCAACCCACCACATTTTTTTTTCTTAGCGCCCAACGTGGGGCAGATAATTAGTTTAATTTATTACCTGATTGATTTAGCGTTTTCCAGCTGAATTAGCAAACATGAAGGTATTGTGGTTTGTGGAGCGATTGTTCTTTTCAATTTTTGGGGCTCTGGTTTACAGATATTGTTTGGGTTTGATTTTGGATTACCTGGGTAAATATTTGGTGCGGACAATTTATATGTGGGTTATGTATAGAGTTAAATTATGGTATGGAAAATGTATTAATTTATTATGGCCAGTGAGATACAGGAATGTTACCTCCACCACTCTCCCAATTGAGATAAAGGGTTTTAAGATTCCGCCTGAGGAGAGAGTAACTTTAGGTGATGCCTGGGATCCAAAGGTGATTTATGTGATGTGTATAATTCTGCTGCTGGTGATAACTAATGTGTATTGTCTATATTCCTGGCGTCGGGAGAAAAAGGTGTCCAGAGCTTGTTTTGTTATTAAAACTAGATCAAAAAGAAAACGCCGTGGCTCGAGATCAGTCCCAGAGTCATCTAGTGATGAGGAATGTGCAGAATCTGTGTCAGTTAAAAAGAAGGCTAAAATGTCAATTGGTAAAGCAGCTCTAAATGACTTTGCTGATTCCAGCAAGCTGCCAAGGGCGGATGCTGGTATCAACATGGCGCCTACTCCTTCTCCTCATTCTTCTTCTCCGTCGGCCATTAACGGAGCAACGTCACTTCCACCCACTCCCTCGGTGGGACCGGAAGTCACTGCACCAGCAGCTGAATTATCTCAGGACCTGTCAGCTTCCATTAAGGTGGCTGTAAATTCAAACACAGCTCCAGTTAAGGTGGCTGTTTTAAAGACTAGAGGTGGAAAGGCCAAAGATGGAGAAGAAGAGCTGGAGACTGATCCTGGTGAGGGACCCTCTACTCTAAAAGATCCTGCTGAGGAGGAAGAGAAGGTTTGTTTTAAAGATCTAGCTAACCTAGTGAGATCAAAGCAGGATACAGATGAAGTTAGGAAAGCAGCTGGCAAAGGTGGTTCTCAGCTTAAAGAGATCCTTAGGAGAATGACAGCAGGATTATATGGGCAAAGAATTCAGGGAGACGAAGACGAAGATGATATTTCAGAGTGTTCTTCTCCACGGGAGGAATTGCGCAATGTCCATAAAGATTTCACCAGGGCAGATAAGGAGCCAGTTCTAGCTTGGCTTAGTAGGTGTTATGATACAGGTGCTCTGTCTCTAACAGTTGGAGACAAGTCAGCAGCTCAGTTAGGAACTCTCTCAAGGGATAATGGAATGGATAGACATCTAGGAAGGGCTCTCGGTAAGGTTAATCTGTGGATACGCCTTTTAATGGCGGTTGCCCTGAGATACCCTTCCCGAGATGATCTTCCATGGAACCCTAAACCCTGGACTACCATAGATGAGGGAATAAAGCGCTTGAGAGAATTTGCTGTTAGAGAGCCACTCTATGGTGAACATGAAACTCTGAATCCTGATGACATTCCTGTGGGTATTGGTCTTGCTAAAAAGATCATCAAACTTGCTCCTTCCAATTATGCAAACATTCTGGCAAGCAGAATTGTGTCAAGAAATTATGGTGGAGCTTCTCCCACGGTTGGCCAATTCAGTGATCAAATGAGACAATTGGAGGATAGCATGACACGTGTTTCTTTGGTGTCGGCCATTAAAACTATGTCTGGAGATATACAGAATTGCATAAGAGAGTTAAAAGATGAATTTAGAAATTCCATATCCCGATTGGCACAAAGGGATAATTTCAATTCTTCCTCCAGGTGGATACAAGTTTCATCTGTGAGGAATACACGTCCTCCAAGGAGGTCATTCCAAAACAGGTCGTTCCAAAACAGAACACCAAGGCAATCACGTAGAACTATTTGGATAAATGTGCATGATCAGTTTGGTGAGAACATGAACCGCTGGGATGGCCAACCAACTTCTAATCTTTTCAGGAGACTGAGGGAATTGCAAAGTGGCAGAACCCAAGGTAGCAATACCAGAAGGGTAACTGTTACTTCCACAGTTCCCCAGAACAACTCTAGTAGCTCCAACAGTGGCTCCAGTTATAACATGCAAAGTTATAACCCTGCACACTATGTGCAATGCACATGTGCACACGTTCCCCATAACTAGGGGTGCCCTGCCTCCCGCCAGGGGGAGGAGAGGGATAACAGAGAAAATAGAATCTATTGGGATGTGTACATCCAGTGGCCTGGCACTTCTCAATTTCGGAAGTACAGGGCCTTGGTTGACACAGGAGCTCAGTGCACCATAATGCCATCAAATTATCAGGGATCAGAGTCTATAACTATTCTGGGACTCATTGGTGGATCTCAAGAGTTAAGTAAGGTAGAGGTTAATATAAGTTTAACTGGTAAACAATGGAGGAAGCATACAGTTGTGACCGGACCTGATGCACCTTGTATTTTGGGAATTGATTTTCTGAGAGAAGGGCGTTTCAAGGACCCTAGAGGTTACAAATGGGCTTTTGGAGTAGCTTCTATAGAAATTGATGGACAAAAATTGAAGCTGTCTGCCAGACCTGAGCTTTCTGATGAATCTGCAGTTGTGGGACAACATAAGATACAGGACATTCAATTGCCGGTTGCTTCTCAGACTGTGCATCACAGGCAATACAGAACCAACCGTGACTCTTTGTTGCCCATTCAGAATCTGATTCGTCAGTTGGAGAGTCAGAAAGTCGTCAGCAAAACTCATTCACCTTTCAACAGTCCAGTGTGGTCTGTGTGGAAGCAGAATGGAGACTGGCGTCTGACAGTAGACTACCGAGCCCTAAATGAAGTGACACCACCCATGAGTGCAGCAGTGCCAGACATGATGGAGCTACAGTATGAGCTGGAATCCAAAGAGGCCAAATGGTATGCTACCATAGACATTGCTAATGCATTTTTCTCTATTCCCATAGCAGAGG
This sequence comes from Melanerpes aurifrons, assembly GCA_011125475.1. Lineage (NCBI taxonomy): Eukaryota > Metazoa > Chordata > Aves > Piciformes > Picidae > Melanerpes > Melanerpes aurifrons. The sequence goes on from WWNC01000152.1 coordinate 729,936, forward strand.
AATGCAGGTCTCAGTTTGCTTTCACCTGGAGAGGAGTCCAGTACACTTTCAACAGACTGCCAATGGGCTGGATCCACAGCTCAAGCATCTGTCATGCAGTGATCCACGATGCTCTGGAGAAAGGCGGTGCTCCAGAACACATCCAGTTCATCGATGATATCATTGTCTGGGGTAAAACTGCAGAGGAAGTCTTCGAGAAAGGTAACAAAATCATTGACATTCTTCTGAACGCAGGTTTTGCCATCAAGCAAGACAAGGTGAAAGGACCTACCACAGAGATTCAGTTTCTGGGAGTGCGGTGGCAGGATGGATGCCGACACATTCCGGTGGATGTGGTAAATAGAGTCTCTACCATGGCAAATCCCACAAACAAGCAAGAGACCCTACATTTCTTGGGGATAGTGGGATTTTGGAGACTGCACATTCCTGGATACAGTCAGATTGTGAAACCTCTGTATGATGTGACTCGAAAGAGAAACCATTTCCACTGGGGACCTGAACAACAAACAGCCTTTGACCAGATAAAGCAAGAGGTAATTCAAGCGATGGGTCTGGGACCTGTCCGAGATGGTCCAGACATTAAGAACATTTTGTATACGGCTGCAAGTGACAATGGTCCAACCTGGTGCTTGTGGCAAAAAGCTCCAGGTGAGACACGTGGACGACCTCTTGGTTTCTGGAGTCGAGGTTACAGAGGTTCAGAGGCTAATTATACTCCAACAGAGAAAGAAATTCTAGCTGCCTATGAAGGAGTAAAAGCATCTTCTGAAGTAATTGGAACTGAATCACAACTTCTTTTAGCTCCCAGATTACTGGTTTTGAATTGGATGTTCAAAGGCAAAGGTTCCACACCACATCATGCCACAGACTCCACATGGTCTAAGTGGATGGCTCTGATAACACAGAGAGCTCAAATGGGAAATCTTGAAAGACCTGGTCTAGTGGAGGTGATCTCAAGTTGGCCTGAAGGTATCAACTGTGCTAAACCTCCAGAGGAGAAAGTAACTCGTGCTGAGGAAGCTCCTCCTTACAATGACCTGTCTGATGATGAAAAGAAATATGCTTTGTTCACAGACGGTTCCTGTCGTCTTGTTGGAAACAAGCGAAGGTGGAAGTCTGCAGTGTGGAGTCCAACACGCCGAGTTGCAGAGGCGAAAGATGGAGAAGGAGAATCCAGTCAGTTCGCAGAGGTAAAAGCTGTCCAGCTAGCTCACAACATAGCTGAACGTGAGAGATGGTCAAAGCTTTATCTCTACACCGACTCCTGGATGGTAGCCAATGCTCTATGGGGTTGGCTAAAGAACTGGAAGAAGAATGGTTGGTAGAGAAAAGGAAAACCCATTTGTGCAGCCAACCTGTGGCAGGACATTGCTGATCGAATCGAGAGAATTCCAGTGAAAGTGAGACACATTGATGCTCACATACCAATGGGCTCGTGACAGATCCATAGACATTTCCATGGATACTATCACACAAGTCATCCACGACTGGGACATTTGTGCTGCTATTAAGGAGGCAAAGCGAATTAAGCCCTTTTGGTATGGTGACAGATGGTCCAAGTACAAGTATGGTGAAGCTTGGCAGATTGAATATATCACTCTACCACGCTCTTGTTCTGTTAAGCAATACGTGCTTACTATGGTAGAGGCAAACACTGGATGGTTGGAAGCTTATCCAGTTCCACATGCAACTGCACACAACACATTCTCGGTCTGGAGAGACAGATCCTGTGGAGACACGGAACTCCAGAGAGGATTGAGTCAGACAACGGAACTCATTTCAAGAACAATCTTGTAAAGAACTGGGCCAAAGAGCACGGTATTGAGTGGATATTCCATATTCCCTACTATGCACCAGCTTCAGGGAGGATTGAATGCTACAACGGTTTGTTGAAGACCACTCTTAAAGCCATGGGGGGTGGATCTTTGAAAAACTGGGAAAAACATTTAGCACAAGCAACCTGGCTGGTAAATAGTAGAGGTTCAGTGAATCAAGCCGGACCTGCTCATTCGGATCTGCTACAGAAAGTAGAAGGTGATAGAGTTCCTGTTGTTAGAGAAACGAATCTGTTAGGTAAATCTTTTTGGGTATTTTCTCCCTCAGGAGAGGCTAAACCTGTCCGAGGGGTGGTTTCAGCTGAAGGTCCGGGTCACACTTATTGGGTAATGCAAGAGAATGGTGAAATTCAGTGTATTCCACAAAGAAATTTAACTTTAGCTGAAAGAGTTTAATTTCAAACTGTTGTGCAGCTACATCACGTCCAAAGGAAGAATCCACGAGGAATCTGCAGTGCACGAACCCTGGGAACCCTGAGAGTCCTGAGTCAACAAAGACACCCTGAGAATCCCTGTTTTCCTTTTCTTCGCTTTGTCAGCGAAGAGATTAAACTGTTTTCCATTTCCTGATTTTTCTTGGACTTTTGAATCATCTACATCTGAATATAGCCAGAATGGACTATGAACTTTACTTGCGCACTGTAAATATTGCCTTGGATTGGATGGACAGTATGAACAGCCAATGAAATTCTTTAGAAGGGGTGGACTGTGACCGTTTGAGGCTGTGTCTTTAAGAATGGGACACTATGGCTGAATGTTTTGTAAACAAAGGATAGGTTTAAACTAATTTCATTGGTGGATTGGTAGAGTGCAGCTTTAACTTTCCTCAGTTCACTTTCCCTCCACCCTTTTCGCAGCTCGTCCGCTTCTAGGCTCTCTGCCAGACTGACCTTGGACTGATAAGCGTGAGGCCTGCAAACCTACTAACATTTTGCTCTAATTTATAACGGCTTTTAATTAACAACTGCTCCTTTCCTCTCTTTCTAACCCTCTGTGGGGAAAAAGGGGAGAGAAGGGGTTACAGGGGGGGAGCCCTCCTCCAGTAGGGGGAGGGGAATTTCGTTCCTGTGTTACTTTGCTGCATATTTCTGTGTATATATAGTAAATACTGTAAATTCTGTATATATACTCTGCAATCCCTAAAACTGCTTGTAAATATAGCATTTTCTTTTTTGCTCATCCGGCTGTGGTTAGCTGTGGTCATTTTTTTCCTTCACTTTGTGGGGGGAGAAGGCTGGGCCTTTATCCCAAACCCACAACATAGGAGCTGGGAATACTGGTTGAGAGTAGGCTGAACATGAGCAACCAGTATGCTCAGGTGGCATGGAAGTCCAGTGGCATCTTGGCTTGTATCGGGAATAGTGTGGCCAGGTGGACTAGGAATGTAATTCTGCCCCTGTACTTGGCACTGGTGAGGCCTCACCTCATCTGGGCCCCTCACTTCAGGAATGATATTGAAGTGCTGGAAGAGGGCCAGAGGAGAGTAATGAGACTAATGAGGGGGCTAGAGGGAAAACTGTATGAGGAAAGGCTGAGTAAGATGGGGTTGTTTAGCCTGGAAAAGAGGAGACTTAGAGGGGACCTTATCTCTCTCTACAACTACCTAAAATGAAATTGCAGTCAGATGGGGGTTGGGCTCTTCTCCCAGGCATCTATCGACAGGACAAGAGGGTATGGTATGAAGCTGTGGTAGGGGAGGTTTAGGCTGAATATTAGGAAGCACTTCCTCACAGAAAAGGTGATTAGGCACTGGAATGGCTTGCCCAGGGAGGTGGTGGAGTTGTCATCACTGGAGATCTTTAAGAAAAGATTGGATATGGCACTTGGTAGCATGGTTTAGCTGATGTCATGATGTTAGGTCATAGGCTGGACTTGATGATCTCAGAGGTCTTTTCCACCCTCAATAATTCTATGATTCTATGATCTTTAAAAGACCCATAAGTACTGAATTAGTTCAAGTTTGAACTGTTGCTTACAGCCTCAATTATTTTAGCATAAATAATATGCAAATGTTTGATTAATCAGACTCTGTTTCTGTTGTCAATGATTTGTTCAAGCCAAACACTGAATTTCAAATTTTAGTTTTTATGATCTCTTCCTTGTAATGTTATTATTAAACTGTGATGAAAATTAAACTGAAACCAGAAAATAATAAAATTAGGAAAATTAATAAATAAAACTTGATGTCTAACATTACAAAACCTTATATATCTTGCTTAAAGATTGAATATTGTCAATTCCTTCCTTCTTAATGTATAGATGAGTGCTAATTTTTTTCATCAGACCAATTTCACTATTTGGAAGCAAATTAATCATTACACTGAAATTCTACAGCTGTACACCAGTGTAAATTTAGGAAATCAACATACAGGAGTATTCAAACATTTATCAGTGCAATAAAAATCCCATAAGCATATAATTTATGCTCTATAGTAATTTAATTTTAAACACCCTTTATGAGCCAGTTCTGGGAAGTGCCTTTTCTTTTATGCAAATCTCCAAATGTGGTTTGTCCCATCTCTTCTTCCCCATTTGTTGTACAGGGTAGCCTAAAAATAGGAATAGAATCACAGAATCACCAAGGTTGGAAGAGACCTCAAAGATCATCAAGTCCAACTTGTCACCACAGACCTCATGACTAAACCATGGCACCAAGTTCAATGTCCAATCCCCTCTTGAACACCTCCAGGGATGGTGACTCCACCACCTCCCTGAATTCCAAGTATTCCAATGTCTCCCTTTAAGTAATTAATATAGCAGAGAATCACACAGTGTTCATTACAAGGATCATGCACATTTCCCTGATTTAATTCAGGAGATCTAGTTTTCAAGAAACTTTCCTCTGGGTCCAATAGCCCATATATAACTAATCTGTGCTTATACTGTATCCTGTCAGATTTTAATAAAGAACATGAACAAATATTTCAATGTTAGGCAGTAAGATTGAATCTTGCCTGTATTTTGAATAGCATAGTATCCCCCTCGTCCCCCACTTTAAACACATAAACAAAAGGAGGCAATGTTAAATTTTGACAGTCCTTCCCATGTGAATGTTCCTTCTGGCAATATTCTTCATTATTGATGAAAATTTATATGCCTTTTGTGATGTGAGTAGGAATGTTACAGAAAACTCTTTGATGTACAGAACTCTGTGGAAGAGAGAATAGCTGAACAGACCTGGTGATAGAAGGACTGTTATTTCCAATTACAGCGTGACAGTTGTCCGTCAGACAACTTTTTATCATTGATTGGTAAAGAGACTCAGTTTTCAAGGAACACAGACAGCAGCTATAATGTCAATTGATAGAAGTCTTTATAGTCTGAGCTTAATGATGACATTGATCAAAATGTTAATATATGTAGATTTATCAGGACATGATGATTATGGTGATAAGGCCTCATGATTGGAACTACCAGAGTAAATGTACTGAAATGATAAATGTATATTTCCCAGTCCAAGGAAATGGATTCAGTACTGAAGTTAATATTTCATACAGCCCGACTTCATTAAGCACAGCTCAACAAATGACATCATGAATTTGTTTCAGTTTATCAAATTGCATTAATTAGGGAAATACATCAGAGGATGATTGTGAATAAATTTGCTTTTCTCTGTAATAACAAAAAAAAAGGGTTAATTGGTTTAATTTGTCCCTTTTCCTATCCCACTTTTAACTTGGAGCATGATGACTTTCACAACTTTATGGCATGAACTGCCTTCTGTTTAACTTGTTTCTCATTAGCTAGATTGATTTTAGGGTTTTTAAGAAGGAACATTCAGGCTGGACGTGTGCCAGTTCATTCTTTTCCAGTCATATTAAATGCCATCTTTCCAGGGATACAGGTCTTTAAAAGAGGCCTGTGTTAGCATTATTCTTTATAATGTTAGGAGAAGCAATCAATAAGCAAACATTGTAGTTTGCAATGGTTCCTTAAATTACTCACACCTAATCCATTGTATCAAACTACAATGTTTGCTGTTGTCCTCACTAGTTCTGATTGTGATAATGGGGCTCTGCAGGTGTATTTGATTTGTGTGGCAAGGTCTGGCAATGGAAGGGCCAACAGGGGTGGTTTCTGTGAGAAGTTGCAAGAAGCTTCCTCTGTGTCCAATAGAACCAATGCCAGGTTGAACCCAACCATAGAGGTTGTAGTTTCTCTGTGATAACATGAAGTGGGGGGGGAAGCCCAACCCACCAGCTGTAGCTCACGAGAGGACTGAGAAAGTGTGAGAGAAACAGCTCTGCAGACATTAAGGTCAGTGAAGAAGGGAGAAAAGGTGCTTCAGGTGCTGGAGCAAAGATTCCCTTCCAGCCCATGGTGAAAACCATGGTGAGGTAGGCTGCCCCCCTGCAGCCCACGGACATTAATGATGGAGCAGTGTCTCGGTCTGGAGAGGAAAAGATAAGATTTAGTCTCTCACAAGCAGATACCTCTGGCAGCCTGTGTCAGACCCTATGCTGCAGCAGGCAGATGCTTGAAAGAGACTATGATCCCATGACAAGCCCACACTGGAGCAGGCTCCTGTCAGGACTTGTGGACCCACAGTGAGGTGTCCATGCTGGCAAGACCAGGTTTTATTTTCTCATTAGCCTACTCTGATTTAGTTGATAATAAATTAATTTCCTCACTTTGAGTCTGTTTTGCCTGTGACAGTAATTACAGAGTGATCTTTGCCTGTCCTTATCTTGACCAAGGAGCATTTGGACATATTTTCTCTCCCCTGTATATTTGAGGAGGTGAGTGATAAAGCAGCTTGGCAAGCACCTAACATCCAGCCAGGGTCAAACCACCACAGCAGGATATCTACAATTCATAATGATGTTTCTGAGTTCTTAAAACCATTGTTCTGCTGTGCTTAGTTGTTGGAATAAATTCTACAAACAGTTAAAATCACATAATTTGCATGTAATTATGGGTATTATGAAGATTGGAAAGGGATAGGTGGCTTTAATTATGAAGAAAGACTAGGTCTTTCTAGTTTAAACCTTCTGTTGTCCAGGATTCCTAGAAATTGTAAGTTTAAGTTCATATTGAAAAACAGCTTAAAATCATTCTGAGAAACAGATGCTACTGTGTTTTGCTGTGTTCTGTGTCAAAGAAGCTCTCTCTTTTTAGGGGAATGACTGGCTGTGGATTAGTGGTAAAAATATTAGACTTCAGAGGGGGAAAAAATAAAATCTTTACCAGGCTGAAATGTTGGTCCACATCTGCATTAGACAACAAATTTTTTCAATGGCATATTGTTCAGGTGAGTTTCCAAACAGGCATATAAAATCTGTTTACAGTGCAGGTGTAAATGCATATGATCCAGGGCTGGTAATACTAACCAGAAGCAGCAGATATATGGTGCAGAGCTCCCTGAGCTGACTGGATGTGAATCAGCTTAAGTCTGACTGCAGGTTAAACATTGCATTCAAGCTAGTAGACATAGCTGTGAAGCAGAGCTTGTTAGGTTGGCCATAGAGCTGATCAGCACCACGGGGATTTATTGAGTTGCATCTCTGCTAGCTCAGGGATCTATACAGTGTACTCCATGCAAGGCAGAGACAGGCTGATAAATAAGCCATTATGTCTGTGGACTCTGGGTGAACATTCTTCAGCTGATGAAAGCAAACCCTATGGTAACTGTGAAAGCACCACTTACAACCAAAAGGACCTGCAGTGTCAATCTTTTCTGAGAATTTCTGACATTTCTGGAGCATTAGATAGGTCATAGATTAAGCATTTATTTCAAGGAAACTTTATACATGTCTAGGAAACTACTTATGCCTAGGAAAGTCTTATAGCAACATGATGATGCTTCCATCACTAAACTGACTGTACCAGTACAGATGAGTGGAGGCTCCTACCCTGAAACAAGTGAGTTTTCCTTCTAGTGTAGGAAGCTTTACAAGTGGAGATGTATAGGTTTAGATTTACATGTTTGTGAATTATGTGTACAATACCTAAAATTCAGATATTTCCTTTTTTTATAGTGTTGAAATCTGGAACATCCAATTACTAGGAAAAATGTTCATGAATGGTAAATTTCTTTCAGAATTTCAAGAGCTCCTTTAAAGATAAAAACAAAATAACATACGTTTCTTCAAAATCTTTTTCCTTTAGCCAAAGCTAATCAGTGAATAGTTTTATAACTGTTGAATAGTTTTCAAGTTATTAAGTTGTATTATGCCATTAACAGTGTGAAAAGCTTTCCAAGAGCTGGCCTTTCCTAGAGCACAGAGAGCATAAAAGACTTCTGGTACACCATGATGTCAGCCTCTTTCTCCAGACTGCTTTAAAGTGGAAAGGGGAGACCTAAGCTTTAGGACATGATTATGGATGCATATATTGCCAGGGAATTTAGGGCTATTTGTATTTATATTATTTTAATATACATTATAGACATTTCTACGACAACTGTAGGTGTATTTTCTGAAAGCCTCTGATTCTTTGTCCAAAATAGACAATACATAACCCACTATCAACTTGCCCATCACCTCAAGATTAAACATAGGTTAGTACCTACTATTCCTTTTAGCATATGTACTAATTTCTGGTTGAAATAAAGCATTTTTTCTAAATTGTCATTCTACTTATTGCATCTTCAAACAATTTCTTTTGGAGTTTGCTATCTTTACTGTAAAAAGGTGTATCTTATTTCCATTTTTGGTTCCTATGACTTCCATGAAATTTAATTAAACAAAGATGCTTAAATGTGGGCTCAATAATTTCTAGTCCTAGGGAGAACTATAGTAAGAAGAGCTTGTTATACCTCTGTGGTCTAATTACCACTATGCCTAAACCACTGGGAATTTTTCATGAGAGTGAGGGCCATATGGGTTCTTAATTTCCAAACTCATTTTAGGAGAGAGGATGCTTCAGAAAGAAAGCAAGTTTTTGAAAAAAAAAATTCTGTAAATAGTACAGAGGAGAACAAGCTAGATGACAGAATAATTAAAGTGGTTAGAAAAAAACACCAGCAGCGGCAAAAAAATCCAACCAACCAACTAACCAAAAAATCAACCAACCAAGTGAAAACCCTCTCACAAACAGAAAAGAAAAAAAAAATATATAAGATCCAAAGCATGCATAAATAAGAATGGCATTATTGTTACATCAAGTACCTCAGAGCTAATTTTGTTACCATGATTGAAGTTGTGTCTTTCAAATGCTTCTGTGAAATATTATGAGAAATATGCTGAGAAGATCCATTATCCCTGAAACCATACCAGTCACCATACCACATTCAATTCCTATACTTCTTCATGTTAGAGACAATATATGATTATATTAAGAATTATGTGATACAGGGTTGTGTAATATAGGGTTGTATGTTAAGTTAGGCAATTAATTGTGCACTTAGCCCTGCATAGCAGCACCATCAGCTTTCACTGACTTCACCAATGTACTGAGTTCCTGAACAGCCATGCACAACATATAATGAAAAACTATTTAACATTGTATTAAATTTTTCTCCCCCTTTTTTTTTTTCTTTTTTTTTCTTTTCTTTCTTGGTATAGTCACATTGAGCAAAGAGATTTCACAAACTATTCATCTTGACATCCAATATCCCAGTGTTGAATCAAACCTTTCTAAAACAGCATCTTCAGGTAGAGATGCTTCCAGAAGTGTTGATTCACCTCTTTTCAAGATACAGTTTACTCAGCTTTCATAGGATAAACATAAAATGGCAAAATAAAAAAATAAAAACATACCCCCTGAATGTTCAGATGTTCTATCACTTACATGAATGCAGATGACAAAGTTAATAAGGTAACTATAAAAGGAAAGAGGGGGAAAATTCTCCTTAATGGTTTACAACCAGAAGTCTGAATCAGCTGCCATTGAGCCCAGAACTCAGTCTTTTATTTGCTAGGTTTCCAATAGTAAAATGCTCATGGTATCGGAAATGCTGCTGCTCAGTGGTGCCACCAAAATCCAGGCAGCGTTCAATCAGACAACATCTATCTTAGAATCACAGAGAGTCAATAAGGTTGGAAAAGACCTCAAAGATCATCAAGTCCAGCCTGTCACTCAAGACCTCATGACAACTAAACCATGGCAATGATAATAATAATAATAACAACAACAAGAACAACAATAATACCACCAGGTTGGAAGAGACCTTCAAGATCATCATGTCCAACCCATCAACCAATCCAACCCACCTAAACAACTAAACCATGGCACCAAGCACCCCATCCATCAAGTCTCCTCCTGAACATCTCAAACGATGGTGACTCCACCACCTACCTCCCCGGGCAGCCCATTACAACGGGCAATCACTCTCTCTGTATAGAACTTCTTCCTAACATCCAACCTAAACCTCCCCTGCCGCAGCCTGAGACTGTGTCCTCTTGTTCTGGTACTGGCTGCTTGGGAGACGAGACCAACATCCGCCTGTCTACAACCTCCCTTCAGGTAGTTGTAGAGAGCAATAAGGTGACCCCTGAGCCTCCCCTTCTCCAGGCTAAGCAACCCCAGATCCCACAGTCTCCTCATAGGGCTTGTGTTCCAAGCTCCTCACCAACTTTGTTGCCCTTCTCTGGACTCGTGCCAGGAAGTCAACATCCTTCCTAAACTGAGGGGCCCAGACCTGGACACAGTACTCGAGGTGCGACTGTGGTGAAGAGGTTATTAAATTTATGAATATGAAATATGAATTATGAAAAATATAATTATATTAATTATCAAACTATTAATAACCGATGAATCACCAACTTATATACATGTTCTAGTGCACGTTCGTGAAATACATTCCACAACTGGCTTAGTGTTATGATTATAACGTAATTGAACTATCTATAAACCCTTTCTATATTTATATAACGAAGGGTGCAGTTCCGCCGCTTGGCCACTAGATGGAGACTCGGCGGGACGCGGGCGGCTTCTGGCTATACACAGCAATATTACAATCTTTCTATGCGTCAGCGCTTACTCTGCTGGACGCGGATACTTTGAACTGAGTGCTAGTGGGTGGAAAGCACGTGAACGATATTCAGTTCCCTTCAGGCAACAGGGATCGGTCCTGGACAGGGTCGGTCCGTGGGGTCGGCCCTCTAAAGTCGGCTCGCACGGCAGGGCGGGACGACGGTGGCCGGTAGGCGGGCTCGAACGATGGAAGCAGGCAAAGCTACGGGGGTCGGCCCAACCACGGCGGTTCTCGGGGCTGATGCAAACAGCCTCGGGGAGAGAATGTGGCTGCGCTAGGCGGCGGATTCTCTTTAATGAGGTTAAAGGAGCAACAGGACTCCCAGAGTGGTCCTGGGTCCGGTGCAATACAAGCACGAACAATGCTCTGGTTTTCCCTGGAATTCACAGGGCTCATAGCGGCACTCGGCGGCTCCTTTCCCGCTACGGCGGGGTTAGGCATACGTGGACTCGGTATTTATCAAGTCCCTACTCCCCGGCAACTGGGCAGATCTTACCCGCGGGGGTTGGTCCAGTCCTCCGGCGGCACGATGGGCTCTTCCGATCGGCACGACTGGTTGTAGCAATGATGAGCTCCTCAGGCTCAGCGAAGGTCCTCCCTCTGGGCTTCTTCAACTATGCAGAGGCTTCCAGTATGCGTGCATGTATAACAGAAGCTAACAACCATAAGCTCAATGGCAAAGGCTGCAGCTCGAGAGTTACTCTCTCGAGCAAGCACAGAGACAAAGTAAATGAGGGGGGCAGCGTGTTTACCAACTGGGGTAATACTTATAGATTCCTCGAGGCTGGGCTTGACCAATGGGCACTCTCATAAACAACTGGCTTCAGCCTATAGAAAGCATGAAGCTAGAATATGCCCATACTTGGTGTCAGCACGAGCGCTGCATGCGCTGGGTGCGTGCAAGCCTGGCTAATGCCTTGGCTTTTGTCTTCCTCCTAAAGGGAGGGGGAACTTGCCCACATGCTGGGACAAGATTCAGTATCAGGGCATAATGTGCCTTCACCACAGCGACCTAACCAGTTGTGACCGTTTGAGGCTGTCCCCTTAAGAAAGGGAATATTGTGGTTGGATGTTTGTAAACGAAAGACGGATCTAAACTAACTTCATTGGTAGATTGGGGGGAAGCACCTTTGTAAATACCTTTGTACAGTACCCACTCCTTTGCTAATTCAGCTGTGAGTTTTTTTTTCCCTTCACTTTCCGGGGGAGAGGAGAAGACCCGGCCTTTCCCTTCCAACCCTATGACACCAGTGCAGTGTACAGGGGCAGAATGGCCACCCTGCTCCTGCTGGCCACGCTGTTCTTGATGCAGGCCAGGATGCCATTGGCTGCCTGGGTGCACTGCAGGCTCATGTTCATCCTACCATCGACCAGTTCCCCCAGGTCCCTCTCTGCCTGGCTGCTCTCCAGCCACTCTGACCCCAACCTGTAGCACTGCATGGGGTTGTTGTGGCCAACGTGCAGAACCCGGCACTTGGATGTGTTCAGTCTCATGTCGTTGGATTCTGCCCATCTGTCCAGCCTGTTGAGGCCCCTCTGCAGAGACTCTCTACCCTCCAGCAGATCAACTCCTGCCCCAAGCTTGGTGTTGTCCGCAAATTTACTGATGATCGACGCAATGCTCTCATCCAGATCATCAATAAAGATGTTAAAGAGCACAGGGCCCAGCACTGATCCTTGGGGCACCACTAGTGACTGGCTGCCAACTGGATGTGGCACCATTCACCACCACTCTCTGGGCTCGGCCATCCAGCCAGTTCCTAACCCAGTGCAGTGTGCTCCCGTCCAAGCCATGGGCTGACAGCTTGGCCAGGAGTTTGCTATGGGGGACGGTGTCAAAGGCCTTGCTGAGGTCCAGGTAGACTACATCCACAGGCCTCCCCACATCCACCAGGCCGGTCACCTGATCATAGAAGGAGATCCGGCTGGTCAGGCAGGACCTGCCCTTCCTAAATCCATGCTGGCTAGGCCTGATCCCTTGGCCATCCTCTAAGTGCTGTGTGATTGCACTCAGGATGACCTGTTCCATGATCTTGCCTGGCACTGATGTCAGACTGACAGGCCTATAATTCCCTGGCTCATCCAACCGGCCCTTCTTGTGGATGGGCACCACGTTGGCCAGCTTCCAGTCCTCTGGGACCTCTCCAGTGAGCCAGGACTGCTGGAAAATGATGGATAGTGGCTTGACCAGCTCATCTGCCAGCTCTCTCAGCACCCCATCTGGTCCCATCTGCTCCCATGGACTTGTGGGGATCCAAGCGGCTGAGCAGATCACCAACTATCCCATTCTGGAACAGAGGAAGACTATGCTGCTCCCTGGCTCTTTCTGCCAGCTCTGCAGACCAGTTGTCTGGAAGACATTCTGTCCTTCTAGCAAAAATTGAGGCAAAGAAGGTGTTAAGAATCTCTGCGTTTTCCTCATCCTTTGTTACAGCGTTCCCCTCCGTGTCCACCAAGGAGTGGAGGTTGTCTTTGCCCTTCCTCTTGCTATTAATGTATTTATAGAAGGACTTTTTGTTGTCCTTCACAGCAGAGGCCAGACTAAGCTCCAAATGCGCTTTTGCCACCCTAATTTTCTTCTGACAAGACCTAGCAACATCCTTAAATTTTTCATGGGTTGCCTCACCTTTCTTCCAAAGATGATACACCTTCTTTTTTTCCCTTAGTTCTTTTAGAAGTACATTGCCCATCCTGGCTGGCCGTCTGCCCCGGCGGCTCATCTTCCGGCACATTGGCACAGCCTGTTCCTGCACCTTCAACAGTTCTTCCTTGAAGTAGTCCTAGCTCTCCTGGACCGCTTTTTTTTTAAGGGCTTTATCCCAAGGAACCCTCTGAATTAGTTCCTTGAGTAGCCTGAAGTCCGCCCTCCGGAAATCCAGAGTGGAGGTCTTCTTGCTACCCCTCTTAACGAAAATTCAATTATCTCGTGGTCACTGGCCCCTAAGCACCCTCCGACCACCACATCACCCACCAGCCCTTCCCTATTGGTGAAGAGGAGGTCAAGCATAGCCTTGCCCCTGGTAGGCTCTTGCAGCACCTAGGATAAGAAGCTGTCCTCCATGCATTCTAAGGACCTCCTAGATTGCCTCTTCTCTGCTATGTTAAGATCCCAGCAGATATCAGGCAAGTTGAAGTCACCCATGGGAACAAGGTCAGGCGATCTTGAGACAGCCTTAAGCTGCCTATAGAATGACTCATCAACACCTTCCTCCTGGTTGGGTGGTCTATAACAGACTCCAACCAGGATGTCAGCCCTGTTGGCCTTCCCTCTAATTCTCACCCACAGGCACTCAACCTGATGGTCGCTGATCTCCAGCTCTATGGCATCTAGTGCCTTCCTGATGTACAGGGCCACCCCTCCACCCCTTCTTCTTTGCCTGTTTCTCCTGAAGAGCCTGTAGCCATCAATTGCAGCGCTCCAGTCATGTGAGTTGTCCCACCACGTCTCTGTGATGGCAACTACATCATAACTTTCCTGCTGCAGCAAGGCTTCCAGCTCCTCTTGTTTGTCGCCCATGCTTCGTGCATTAGTGTACATGTACTTCAGCTGGGCTGCTGGTTTCACCTCTGGCTCTGGCTTATCACCCCCAGACTCCTGCCTGGGGGGACTGGTTTCAGCCCCTCCCCCTTCGAAACTAGTTTAAAGCCCTATCTATGAGACCTTCCAATTCCCTCCCCAGAATCTTTTTCCCTTTGAGGGATAGGCCATTCTCGTACACTCTGATCTTCCCCCTCCTCTGGGACAGATGTGCTCCATCTGTTGCCAGCTGACCTATTGCAGTAGAAAGTTTTTCAAGATCGAAAAACCCAAAATTCTTTTGCCTGCACCAGCCTCTAAGCCACTTGTTGACTTCAGCTGCTGACCTGTTCCTTATGGTATTCCCACCTGCAACTAAGGGTATAGACAAAAAAATTATTTGTGCACCTGTGGTGAAGGCACTCGACAACAGCTTGCACAGCATCCCAGCAAGAGAACTTACTACGATCCCAGAGACACACAGAGCACCACATCAGACTCAGATTCTGGATGTGAGTCTAGCCCACAGCATCACCGCAAACTGCGGAAGAGCCAAGTTGCTATAGAAGCCAATAAGGCTGAACCCCGCAGCATCCTGAAAGCTAAGCTCCAGGAAAAGACCTCCGAAAGGGAGAGTTCCAGAAGGGACCACAGACCCAGCAAGGAGGGACACCGGCAAAAGGTATACATTGCCAGCCGTAAAGCGATACCGCATGGGCAGAGAAGGGAAGAACAACGCTCTCAAGCATCCCCTTCCACCAATCCAGGCAGACATAAATACTGCACTGGAAAACAACACTCACGAGGTTCCTGCAACCCCAGTAGAGGGAATGAAAACATGCAGAGTGACAGGGAATACTCTAATTCACGAGATTCACCTGACTCACTAGATCCATGGTGTTGGGTACTCCTCAAAATGGAATGTCCCGAGGAAGTTGTATTTGGCTTGGAACCAAGGATGAGAAAGAAAGTAGTGAAAACGGTACTCACTAAATTGATAAAAGAAGCAGTGAAAAGACATTATTCCTCATCTCAATACTGAGGAAGTCCTGTCATAGTGACAGAGCCCATCCTATCAAGGGGGTGGGAAATTGACAAACTCCATAGACACTTTGAAAGCTTCAGTGTCATATGGGAATCAAACCCCATCACTCAGTCAAGGGGGTGGTGGGAGATAATTGAGAGTACCAATATTGGTTTCGGAGCAAACAGTTGTTCCACATTGCTAAGGCAGCAAGCTCTGTTAAGAGTACAGTTTAAAGTTTGTACACTGTTCATATAGTGCTAAGGTATTGTAAGTCACTATGTTTCTACCAAACAGGTATGATATAGTTTAACCTATATGGGATAAACCTTGTTAAGGGTAATCCATACTCGAGGCTTATACATGCCCATGGGCAAGGGGGTGGTAATGTGGTGAAGGCACATTATGCCCCAATACATGGAACTAGATGATCCTTGTGGTCCCTTCCAACCCTGAATGAAACTATGAAACTATGAAGTTCAATAAGAGTAAGTGCAGGGTCCTGCATCTGGGTCGAGGCAATCCCAGGCACAAATACAGGCTGGGCAGTGACTGGCTGGAAAGTAGCCCTGAGGAGAGAGACTTGGGGGTACTGGTGGACAAAAAGCTCAACATGAGCTCTCAATGTGCACTTGCGGCCCGCAAGGCCAATCAGATCCTGGGCTGCATCAGGAGAAGTGTGGTTAGCAGGTCGAGGGAGGTGATCCTCCCCCTCTACTCAGCCCTGGTGAGACCCCATCTGGAGTACTGTGTCCAGTTCTGGAGTCCCTATTACAAGAGGGATGTGGAGGTGCTGGAACGTGTCCAGAGAAGGGCCACGAGGATGATCAGAGGGCTGGAGCACCTCTCCTATGAGGACAGACTGAAGGAGTTGGGGCTGTTCAGTCTGCAGAAGAGAAGGCTCCGAGGTGACCTAATTGTGGCCTTCCAGTATCTGAAGGGGGCCTACAGGAAGGCTGGGGAAGGACTTCTCAGGATGTCAGGTAGTGATAGGACTAGGGGGAATGGAATGAAGCTGGAGGTGGGGAGATTCAGGCTAGATGTGAGGAGGAGGTTCTTCACCATGAGAGTGGTGAGACCCTGGAATGGGTTGTCCAGGGAGGTGGTGGAGGCCCCGTCCCTGGGGGTGTTTAAGAGCAGGCTGGATGAGGCTCTGTCCAGCCTGATCTAGTGTGGGGTTTCCCTGCCCATGGCAGGGGGGTTGGAGCTGGATGATCCTTGTGGTCCCTTCCAACCCTGAATGAAACTATGAAACTAAGTTCCCCCTCCTCCAGGAGGAAGACAAAAGCCAAGGCATTAGCCAGGCCAGCACGCACCCAGTGCATGCAGTACTCGTGCTGACACCAAGTATGGGCATATTCTAGCTTCACGCTTTCTATAGGCTGAAGCCAGTTTTTTATGAGAGTGCCCATTGGTCATGCCTAGCCTCAAGGAATCTATAAGTGTCACCCCAGTTGGTGAATACGTTGCCCCCTCATTTACTTTGTCTCTGTGCTTGCCCGAGAGAGTAACTCTCAAGCTGCAGCCTTTGCCATTGAGCTTATTGTTGTTAGCTTCTGTTATACATGCACACATACTGGAAGCGTCTGCATCGTTAAGAAGCCTAGAGGGAGGACCTTCGCTGAGCCTGAGGAGCTCAGCATTGCTACAACCAGTCATGCCGATCGGAAAAGCCCATCGTGCCACCGGAGGACTGGACCAACCCCCGCGGGTAAGATCTGCCCAGTTGCTGGGGAGAAGGGACTTGATCAATACCAAGTCCACGTATGCCTAGCCCCGCCATAGCGGGAGAGGAGCCGCCGAGTGCCGCTCTGAGCCCTGTGGATCCCAGGGAAAACCAAAGCATTGTTCGTGCTTATACTGCACCGAATCTGGGACCACTACGAGAGTCCTGTTGTTCCTGTAAGCTCGGTAAAGAGAATCCGCCGCCTAGCGCAGCCGCATTCTCTCCCTGGGGCTGTTTGCATCAGCCCCGAGAACCGCCGTGGTTGGGCCAACCCCCGTAGCTTTGCCTGCTTCCGTCGTTCGAGCCGACCTACCGGCCACCGTCGTCCCGCCCTGGCGTGCGAGCCGACTTTAGAGGGCCGACCCCACGGGCCGACCCCGACCAGGACCGATCCCTGTTGTCTGAAGGGGATTGAATATCGTCCACGTGCTTTCCACCCACTAACACTCAGTTCAAAGTATCCGCGTCTAGCAGAGTAAGCGCTGACGCAGAGCAAGATTGTAATATTGCTGTGTATAGCCAGAAGCCGCCCGCGTCCCGCCGAGTCTCCATCTAGTGGCCAAGCGGCGGAACTGCACCCTTCGTTATATAAATATAGAAAGGGTTTATAGATAGTTCAATTACGTTATAATCATAACACTAAGCCAGTTGTGGAATGTATTTCACGAACGTGCACTGGAACATGTATATAAGTTAGTGATTCATCGGTTATTAATAGTTTGATAATTAATAAAAATTATATTTTCATATTTCATATTTCATATTCATAAATTTAATAACCTCTTCACCACACCAGGGCCTAAAGTCATTCTTGATAGCCCTGGGAGTTCTGGTTGCAACATCATCATTGCCTAACTGCATAACTATCAAGGGATAGTAGTTAGAGGGCTGCACCAGACCAGGCAGCCTTCTGGTAACATCTCCAACCCTAGCTCTCGGGAGGCAACAAACCTCCCTGTGAGTAGGGTCTGGCCAACATATGGGGCCCTCTGTTCCCCTCAGGAGGGAATCGCCAATAACAATTACCCTCCTCTTTTTTTTAGGGGAGCAAGTCCTGATGCCGGGGGAAGGCTGTTTAACCTTAGGCTGCTTAACCTTAGGCTGTTTAAACTTAGGCTGTTTTGCCACAGGGAAAACCCCAGTTGGTGTGTCCTCCGGCATCAGAATCACCTCACCCTCAACCTCCAATGCCCCGTACCTGTTTTCCAAGGGCAGTGGGGAAGGTGAGGGGAGGCAAGGAGGTTTAACCTTGCGTCTTTTGAGAGGAACCTGCATCCATTCCCCTCTTCTTTTTGGATAACCGGCCTCTGCTGGGGGGGCCTGCAGAGCCTGGTTACTCAGGTCTGTCACCCTTCTACAATCCCTTACATCTCTAAGTCTAGCAACCTCGTCCTTCAGTCCGGCCACCTGGATAAGCAGACAGTCGATCTGCTCACGTGTTATGAAGGAGTTGTCTTCACTACCCTGCACCTCAAGTGCCAGGCTCCAGCACCGTCTGCAGCCAGATGCCTGGACACCTACCTCTTGCTTATGACACCTACCTACCTGCTTATATTCCCGCTCAGTCTGAGTTGAGACTGACTTTTTAAAGGAGTTATTGTGGCGAGTTACCACCATGGCTAGCCCTGCCCATGGGACCTATTGGAGAAAGTTTTAGAAAAAGTGTGGAGGCACACACGTCCGAGCGAGAAACTGGGCTGAAACGGAACCGCCCGCGAGCTGCCACCGGCTTTTTAAAGTGCTGCAGCGTGCAGGGAGCCCAAGTGATCCCGAGCACATGGAGAAATGGCAAGAGCCAATCCTAGCCGAGTGTCAAGATTGCACGCAGGTCCCGCAGGTTGAAAAGCTAGCAGTTCGTGCTTTTCCGAGGCTCCTGGTCTCAGTGTGTTCCCGATGGAGCTTACTGCTGAAACGGAAGAAAGAGGAAGAGAAGACTTTGCAAATGGATTTATAGGGCATATGAAATACACTATTTCCTGTGTCCACCTGCTGGGTTGGACCCTCTGGGCACAGGAGGTTTAGCTTGTGTGGCAGGAACAGGAGGCACTCAGCCTAAACTGCCACAGATGTGTATGCAAATCATGATTCAAATAACGATCTTGAAACATGCTTGTAATGTAGCTCTCAAACTGTAGGAAAACTGCCCTTGAGGATTTTTCCAGGCATTTTCCTTATATACCAGTGACTGCCTCTATTAGACAGCAGGGTTTATATGTTAAGAAACAAGTTTTGCAGTCCATGGTTGATTTAAGATAGGCCATGCACTTCATAAACAGTTTGAGATATCCTAAAATAAGTGTGCAGAAGTTAGCTATCTCAGAGAAAATAACAGTGTCTTCTGCTGTGACCGTTTGAGGCTGTGCCTTTAAGAAAGGGACGGTACTGGGGCACTGTGGCTGAATGTTTTGTAAACAAAAGACAGGTCTAAACGAATTTCATTGGTAGATTGGTAGAATGTAACTTTAAGTTTTGAGTGCTGCTGAGACTTTCCTCAGTTCACTCTTCCCTCCTCCGTTTTTGCAGCTCGTCTGATTCTAGGGTCTCTACCAGACTGACCTTGGACAGATAAGCGTGGCCTACTAACACTTTGCTTTAACTAACAACTGCTCTTTTTCTCTCTTTCTAACCCTTTTTGGGGAAAAAGGGGAGAGAAGGGGGTACAGGGGGGAACCCTCCTCCAGAAGGGGGGGGAATTTCATTCCTGTATTACTTTGCTGTATATTTCTGTGTATATATTGTAAATACTGCAAATTGTGTATATATACCCTTACTGCTTGTAAGTATAGAATTCCCTTTGCTTCTCCGGCTGTGGCTAGCTGTGGTTTTTATTCCTTTTTCTCTTTGTGGGGGGGGAGAAGGCTGGGTCTTCCTCTCAAACCTACGACATCTGCTTTAGCAGCCTAGGGGCAGGGGTGAGTACCACTGTTCTCTCTGATAATTTTAATTGATTTTAATTTGGCAAATGAAACTAAGAAGCAATATATGGGGCATATATGAGTGCTTCCTGGACAGGGAAAAGACACCAACTGATCAGTGAGCAGACTAAAAGCTTGTTATTTTCACTAAATTATACACACCAATAGCTGCACTTGAGCCTCAGATACCAGTTTTGGGCACCTCATGCCTCCTCCCACCATCCTTCACCCGTAGCCAAAACCACATTTAGCTTTCTCATCTGTCTGAGCATTTCACACAGTATCACACATGTAAGAGAAAGTCAACACCAAGATCCTTAAATGGAAGTAAGTACAGCTTACTCTGTAAGGATGATTTGTATTCAAAACTCAAATGATTTAACTGTGAACAAGAAACAAATTTACCGCAATGTATCATATTATGGCCTTTATTCACAGACTTGAAAGTTATGAAACATCTTCTCCACAGTAAATCATGTGTCTGAACTGCTGTTTCTCTATTTAATTCCCACTCTAAATACAAGTCAGTGTTTTATTAGTCAGTCTGGGAACCCTCCAATACCAGAGTTGTTGCAGTGCTGCTCTTTTTTCTGTGGAAGAGCTTCATATAAAAAGTCTGCAAAGGTTCACTATGTAAAACATTGAAGTGCTTGTCACCCATAGGTGATTGCATTCAAGGATGCTGCCTACTAAACTCTCAGATGAAAGCATCAATGGTTATGGTTTTAAGTAGCTTTCAGTAAGCAATTATATTCTTGTTGGACTGGATTATTTTGCCATGGGTGCCTAAACATTTTTAGTAACATCAAGGGGCTGTTCCAGTGCAGTTAGTCTGATTGTGCCTCTCATTTTCATCACAAATGAGTATTTAAACCATAGTAGTAAGTTCTAGTAGCCAGTACTCACCCAGCTCCTAAATGTATGTGACAGGAGAAGAAAATCACTGATTATAAGTTTTATGCTCTGCCATGCAACAGATACAGATTAATTATGCTATGTACTTCTACAATAGATGACTGATCACTTTCAAGAAAAAAATTAAAAAGTTGATTTGCCATTTTATTATGATCAAATTTGAACTTATTTGGGGGGGAGGGGGAACTGAAATGATGTTTCACTTACAGCTCCTCTCCATTTTTCCACCATTCTGTTGCTACCACCACATGCATTTTCCAAGGTCTGCAGTGAAAGTCTCAAATGTCTCTCAAGAAATCTTTTAAAATTAATTGTAAACATAACAGGTTCAGGGATGTTCAATTTATTTCAGGAAAAAATTAAATCCCACCAAAACATGGATATTTTAATCTTTTTTTAAAGGGCACTGAAGTGTACACTCCTCATTGTTCTTGATACACAGAAGAGTTTAAATTTAAATCATTAGATAATTATGAATGATTAACTCTGCAGTTCTGTGAATTCTCAATTTCCACCTTTTTTCCCAGTGTTTCTTGTCTCCTAAATAAAAGTAGGAAAACACTCCTTGATCCTGTATATGTAGGCTTGTCATCAAGAGAATTAGATCTCTTGTAATTTTGGAGAGGAATCTGCTTAAGATCTTGACAAGTATGATCATTGCCATGGTACTGTCTGAAACATTTGGTTGAACACCTTTCTGTCTTTGGAAAGAAGTGGGATAATGTATTCACATCTTTCAGAGAAAATCAAGTATGTTCTCATCTATTAGTAGTTTGAAAGAATGATTAACATCAACTATTAAATAAGTTAAATGTTTTTAAGTCATAGGACTGGATCATTGAGTTGAATTGGCTGTGAACTACTTATCTGGAAGCAGAACTACTAACTGACCTCATTCATTTGAAATGACACCGAATAAGAGGGAACTGGGTGTATTAGTGAATCACAGAATCTCTATGAGACAGCAATCCAATGTGCCTTGGGAGGAAAAAAGAAAGACAACACCCCCCCCCCCCCCAAACTTCAGCTCAGGTCATGTAACCCCAGTTAAACTAGAAAGAACTCCAGAAAAAATACAATGCAGTACATGTATAGGATTTTATTTATTTATTTATTTGAATATTTGGCTTCAAGAAAATAAAAATATTAAACATGTAAGTGGAAAGTTTAGAAAGAAACAATATTTAAACTAAAAATCAAAATGTTTACAGTTTCACAAATTTTAAACTCTAGGGTATAGATTTTAGACATTATGCTGCTTTGCTTGCTGCTTTTGAAAGTTTCTTTGAATGGCTCTGGACACTTTAACACTGTGTACATACTAATATCTCAAATCTTGCTGCAGGATCTTTCAGCATAATTCTGAAGCCTCTCTAAAACTGAAGTCATGCCTGATGCCCTTACTGAGATACATAACCTGGCTTTGTAAATAATTACTGTTTCTAAGAGAAACTCTTTACTGTTCAGCATAGCTTGTAGGTCCCACTGTTGGACCAAAGCCACTGCCAGTATCTGGGACTAGATATTTATTAGCCTAATAACTGCTAACTTTTTCTCATAATATGAAGTTTCTTGCATTTTCCTTGTAGTTCTCTCGTGGGAGCATCTACCTCACAGTTTAATAACTTCTGCATATTTACATTTGGAATTAATTCTAAATTGGTATAATATATAATAGAAATTTATGATAACAATGGCCAAATAAACTTGAGAGATAAAATTAATTAATTAATGTGTATTTTTAAAGTGGACTTTTCCATTTTTACCTCTGCCAAAGCATTGTAGTATCCTCAATGTTCCACCACTGATCACAGCACAGGAAGTCAATTATATGTCAGCAATGTCAAGGAAATGTATACTAGCAAAAGAATGCATTTATGTTTAATGTTAATTTAGTCTAAATATTTGTTACAGTTTGAGCTGGGTGCCCCCCTGCAATGTTTACTTCCTGTGTCCAGAAATCCAGCCCAGGGGTGGACACAGGAAATGATGTAGTATTTCATACCACAATCCTTTGCACCACTATAAGATCCAGTGCGGAGTCTAGCACTATCTCTTTTCTTCCTCCTCCGTCAGCCGGTAACTGGGGGAGATGTTTCCTGGCTTTGGGCCTGGCTAGGCCCAAGGCCACGGGGGGATGGGCAGTCTCAGATCTGGCCAGCTGAGACTAGCCTAGCAGTGGGAGGGGAAGAAGGAGCCCTGGGGTTTTGGGTGTACCTTCAGGTAGGGATGGGATCTCTCTGGGTGTGTTTTGGGATCTTTCTTTGTCACTGTGCTTTTTGCTTTTCTGTAAAAGTTCACTGCTTTCTATTTAAACTTTCCATCACTTTTGCAATCCGTTTGTCTGAGTGTTTATTGTTGCCAGGGGTGGGGAAGGGGGCTGCCTCAACCCAGCACATTCTTGGTAGCAGAGGATGGTTGAGGTGGGCAGAGGATCTGCCCCCAACCCCTTTACATTTCTGGCGGAGCCAGCCAGGAATAGGAGTTGTTTATTGTGGCTACTCTGCAGATCGGATTGCAAAAGATAAGAGAGTTTAAATTTAGTTCTGGGCGTCGTTTTGGTTTTTTGGCAGTTGGGGGCTCGTGTTGTTGTTGGGGCGACTGTGTTAAGTTCTTGTGGATTGCAGGGGGACTCCTGGTGCGTGACCGGTGGCAGAGTCCCTCCTGCTATTCTCAAGCAGGGGTGGTTCTTAACCATCGGAATGGGGGCACCGCTTGAGAATGCGGGACCTGCCTTCCCCCACCTTTATTCTCTGCGGAGCGGTAAAAGCGGCAGGGAGTGAAATGGGGGAGGAGCAGTGGCGAGCAGATCAAAGTCAGGTCCGTTCTCGCTGCGGGGTAGGGCCAGCCGCGGCGAGCGGGCGAGCTCGGCTCCTTATGGGCGAACGGGGACTTCAGCTGAAAGCTGTTCTCAAGGGCCCTGAGGACTTGGTCATGGCTTTTGCTGGAGGAGACGTTTGAATGCCCGAGGGGTGGAGGCGATTTTGATTCTGTACCGCGGCGGCAGAGGTGGGCGGAGCCCTTCCGTGCGCTCGGAGCGGCGACGGCGGTCCCCGGCCGTCCACTTGAGCTGCGGTGGCGGCGGTCCTGGCCGTGCGCTCGGGTTGCGGTGGGGCTGGCCCTAGTCTCTTCCCCAACTTTTTCGGACGAGTTCCGAAAATGGCGCCGAGCACCTGGTTCCACCTCCCTTCTTCTCACTAGGTTGTGGTGCAGCCCCTTCCTCCGCCAGGGGAGGGTTAAGTTGTTGGATGCTGTCACGTTTTGGTACGCGAACGCCTAGCGGGAAGGCGGTGTACCGTGACATGCATCTGTAGAGCCTCGGGCCGCGGCTGGAAGCGGTCAGCACTGGGCTTGGGATAGGTCCGTGCAGGGTTGTGAAAGGCTCAGCGTGCTGTTTTCCTGGAGGGGTGGAGAAGCAGTTAGAGCCTGATTGTTCTGACTGGCTTGCCCCAGGGGTGGAAATATGCCGCTAAGTAAATAGAGATGGGAATAAAGGTTGGTTGAGAAGTTGTGAGGTTCTTTCCAGGTGACCAGGATGTCCAACGGATCCATGAAGAGCTTGCACCGCAGAAGAGTGAACTCTGCATTGCCGAGAGGTTCTACTAGATGAGGAAAGAAGAACTGGAATGGACTGACACTAAAGCCTGAATGAGAGACTGTTTGGGTGGACGCCCAGATGAAGATATGGACTTCGCCGAGCATGTCATGAGAAGATTTCTGATTTAATGATATGTTTGGGTGCAAAGATTATGGTATAGAAATAAGGGGTGGCGTGTTACAGTTTGAGCTGGGTGCCCCCCTGCAATGTTTACTTCCTGTGTCCAGAAATCCAGCCCAGGGGTGGACACAGGAAATGATGTAGTATTTCATACCACAATCCTTTGCACCACTATAAGATCCAGTGCGGAGTCTAGCACTATCTCTTTTCTTCCTCCTCTGTCAGCCGGTAACTGGGGGAGATGTTTCCTGGCTTTGGGCCTGGCTAGGCCCAAGGCCACGGGGGGATGGGCAGTCTCAGATCTGGCCAGCTGAGACTAGCCTAGCAGTGGGAGGGGGAAGAAGGAGCCCTGGGGGTTTTGGGTGTACCTTCAGGTAGGGATGGGATCTCTCTGGGTGTGTTTTGGGATCTTTCTTTGTCACTGTGCTTTTTGCTTTTCTGTAAAAGTTCACTGCTTTCTATTTAAACTTTCCATCACTTTTGCAATCCGTTTGTCTGAGTGTTTATTGTTGCCAGGGGTGGGGAAGGGGGCTGCCTCAACCCAGCACAATATTTAATAATCACTTCACAAATCATCTTGCTAGTTGCACACTTACAAACTATTTGAGCCATTTTCGTTTGAGTGACACAAGATTTTGCCAAGTGTTAAATCTCAGAGCTGCAGAGGATGACTACTCCTTCTTAGCCTACTTGCCCCCAGTACATCTTTCACTCCATTTTGGACTGTCTCACAGAAGGAAACACATTTCCTAGCTTTTTTCTTTCCCTGTTTGAATTGGCATCTCATACTGTGGAGAGTTGGTGTCCTCTCCTCTTTCTCATTTTTACAGAGTGTTTCAGTTGTTTCAGTTCTTTCATTCTCTATTTTTCTGTTCCCATTGCTTCGAATTGCTGCTTGAAAGAACCAATTGCTTATTGGTGGTTTCAAACTAAAATAACACGGTAAAGAATAATGAACGTACAGCTAACTCTTCCTCATTTCACCTGCTTGAGTCTTGTATCCTGTTTGCTTCTCTAGTCTGCTATCCATGCCATAAGTTATGCCCATGCTACAGCAATCTGTTTTTGGGTTTAAAACTCATGGATTTTATTTATTATTTATTATTATTTATTTTTATTTATTATAATTTATTATTTATTATTTATTATTTATTATTTATTTATTATTTATTATTATTCAGTCATTCTCCTAAGGATCTCTTTAAGCTGAGAACCACCTTTGCCAGCTGCTTTCCTAACTTCATCTGTATCCTGCTTTGATCTCACTAGGTTAGCTAGATCTTTAAAACAAACCTTCTCTTCCTCCTCAGCAGGATCTTTTAGAGTAGAGGGCCCCTCACCAGGATCAGTCTCCACCTCTTCTTCTCCATCTTTGGTCTTTCCACTTCTAGTCTTTAAAGTAGCCACCTTAACTGGAGCTGTGTTTGAATTTACAACCACCTTAATGGAAGCTGACAGGTCCTGAGATAAATCAGCTGCTGGTGCAGTGACTTCCGGTCCCACCGAGGGATTGGGCGGAAGTGATGTTGCTCCGTTAATGGCCGACGGAGAAGAAGAATGAGGAGAAGGAGTAGGCGCCATGTTGATACCAGCATCCGCCCTTGGCAGCTTGCTGGAATCAGCAGTAAAATCATTTAGAGTAGCCTTACCAATTAACTTTTTAGCCTTCTTTTTAGCTGACACAGATTCTGCACATTCCTCATCACTAGATGACTCTGGGACTGATCCAGAGCCACGGCGTTTTCTTTTTGATCTAGTTTTAATAACAAAACAAGCTCTGGACACCTTTTTCTCCCGACGCCAGGAATACAGAGAATACACATTAGTTATCACCAGCAGCAGAATTATACACATCACATAAATCACCTTCGGATCCCAGGCATCACCTAAAGTTACTCTCTCCTCAGGCGGAATCCTAAAACCCTTTATCTCAATTGGGAGAGTGGTGGAGGTAACATTTCTGTATCTCACTGGCCATAAGAAATTCATGCATTTTCCATACCATAGTCTAACTCTATACATAACCCACATATAAATTGTCCACACCAAATATTTACCCAGGTAATCCAAAAGCAAACCCAAACAATATCTGTAAACCAGAGCCCCAAAAATTGAAAAGAATAATCGCTCCACAAACCACAACACCTTCATGTTTACTAATTCAGCTAGAAAACACTAAATCAATCAAGTAATAAAGTAAACTAATTATCTGCCGCACGTTGGGTACGCCAAGAAAAAAAATGTGGTGGGTTGGAAGGGTAAGGCCAAAAGCCTCCTCCCTTCCCCCTTGTAAGGTAAAGGGAAAAGAAAAATTGAAGGGAAAGGAAAAAAAAACTCACAAGCTGAATTAGCAAAGCAGTGAAGCTGTATATTTACAAAGCAATGTAGGATTTGCAGGGGAATATATACAAATTTACAATATTTACAATATATACAAAGATATACAATAAAGTAACACAGAAATGAGGGTTCCCCCCTCTGATGAGGGGGGTTTCCCACCTCCGCTCTCCCCTCTCCCCTCTCTCCCCCTTTCCCCAGAGTGGGATAGAAAGAGAAAGAAAAGAGAGGAAAAAAAAGTTAGAAGCACTTGTGTTAATTGGAAAGCAGTTAGTACAGGTCTGGTATCTTATCGGTTTCAAGGCCGAAGTCTTGGCAGAAAGCCCAGCACAGAAAGCTGCTGCCTGAAGAGGAGGTGGAAGCAAGACTGCAGAAAAGTGCTGGAAAGCCCAGTAGACCTTCCTGCTGTCCCAGTTCAGAAGGTGCTTCCTCCCACTTCACCAATGAAATAGTTTACATTATTCTTTCCGTTTACCAACTTCCGTCCACCATATTCCCTTTCTTAAGGGGACAACGTCAACTGGTCACAATCCAAAATTTCCAAACCATTTGTTACCATTTTCCATTTAGCAAAGAGAACAAAAATGGATATCTAATTGTAATCATTGTAGAGTACAACAAAAAAAGTAACATAATTACAAGGAAACATTGTTTTTTCCTTGTTTGCTGTATCCCTATCTTGAGAACACAGAATGCTACAGCTTGCTTCTCGCTCGGGTACATAACTAGAACACTTGGACAAAACCTCCTTTGCTCTATTGCTCCTCTGAGCTTCTTCCTTTTACACTGTATGATCTTCTCTGGGTAGTGATTGTATGGTATTGAGCATCTAAAAATGCTTCATACATTGCTGGTGCTACCTGAAAAAAAAACTGTATTTCCAAAGGATCTCAGAGACTTTCAGTGAAATAAGTTTACAGTCATAAACAGAGCTAGGACATACATTGAAAATCTCAGCTGAAATCCAAATGCAGGGCAGGAGGAATATCTACATTTTTACCAAGAAGCACATGAAAAAAAAGGATTAAATATGTGTAGGGTAGTTTGAAAATAGAATAATACAGTTATATGGAAACAAAAAATAGAGTAATAAAGTGTTTTAGGAAACAGATAAGAAATTTGTTGTCTCATACATTCTGTGGTAGATGACAGACTTAATTATTGATAAAACAGACTATAAACTAAGTATAAAATTAGAAGGGTTGGATTTAAAAATTAAAAATCTAGAGAAAGAATGATCATTCATAAAACTGTACAGAACACTTAATTAAAGCCTTGCTGAGAGTCAATACTATAACAAGGCTGTACAAACCTGTTCTGTAGATGAAAGTATACTATTTCATCATCACTTTTCAATTCAGGTGGTGTGTGGTTTTTTTTTGTTTGCTCAGTGTCTCTGGCCATTTGCTCGTGATACCTCCCTGAAACACCTGCAGGAAAAAAACCCACAGTGTTACCAGACATCTGGTTCAGGTTACCTGACCCAGCCTCACTTGGGCTCCCTAGGTAATTGTGAGAGTCAGGGTGAAAAATGCATGACTGGCAGTGCAAAATGGCAGGAGACTTCAACTGCTCTTTCTGGTTGTTTTGGTATTTCTGTTTGTTGGGTGGGGTTGTTGGTAAGTCCTTTAGTTGGGACCTGTTAGAATTATCCTGGAAGCTGGAAGAGGGATTTCTTCCACAAATTTTGTGGGATATTTTTTTTTTGGTTGGTTTGATTTGTTTTGTTTAGATTTGTTTCCTATTTCCACATTACACATGAGACCATCATACAAATCCTTCTCTCTACATAGGCTTTTGCTGCTCTAATGAATTCCTTTCTTCTCATGTTTCCCATCCCTCCTCCCTTCTGAAACTGGATCAAATAATAAGGGCAGGATTCCAACTTTGTTGTCCGATGTACTTTTATAATAAAATGAAGCAAAAATAAAAAGTGTAACTACCTTATTATTATACTGTTGGTTGCTAAAATGAGGTCTCTGAAGAAAAAAAGAGGGGCAAAAAAGAGCTGTGTGATTTTAAGATACTAATCAGCTGTGTGATAAATCCTCTCCTTCTCCAACATGCATTCCAAATCTTAGAAACACACCTGTTATTGCTATATTAAAGAACTCAAAGATGAAGGATATAAAGTATCTCATTGTCGTAGGGTTGGAAGAGAAAAGCCGGGCCTTCTCCTCCCCCCGGAAAGTGAAGGAAAAAAAAACTCACAGTTGAATTAGCAAAGCAGTGGGTGCTGTATATTTACAAAGCAGTTTAGGAAAAAATGCAGGTTTATGTACAGAATTTACAGTATTTACAATATATACAGAAATATACAACAAAGTCACATGGAAATGAGGGTTCCCTCCTCTGCTGAGGGGTTTCCCCACCCTTGCTCCGCCTTCTCTCCCCCTTTCCCCAGAGAGGGTTAGAAAGAGAGGAAAAGAAAAAGCAGCTGTTAATTGGAAAGCAGTTAATACAGACCTTGCAGTTTATCAGTTTCAAGGTCAAGCCTGGCTGAAAGCCCAGAAAAGCTGCGAGCTGCAAACCGTTGAAGGAGGGCAAGACAGACTGACCAGAAAACTGCTGTACTCCCATTTCAAAAGGTGCTTCCCCCCAATCTACCAATGAAATTAGTTTAGATCCGTCTTTCATTTACAAACATCCGACTGCAATATTCCCTTTCTTAAGGGGACAGCCTCAAACGGTCACAGCCGCTGATTCTGGCAAGCTGCCAGGGGCGGCAGTAACTGCCAACATGGCGTCTCCTCCTTCTTTTCCTCCCGCTTCTTTTTCGACCATTAATGGGGCAGGGTCATTTCTGTCTTTTGCACGGTGGGACCGGAAGCCACTGCCCCAGCAGCTGATTTGTCGCAGAACCTGTCAACTTCTGTTAATGTAGCTGTAAATTCAAACACAGCTCCAGTTAAACTGGCTGTTTTAAAGACTAGAAATGGAAAGACCAAAGCTGATCCAGGAGCTAATGGAGGAGAAGAGCAGGAGACTGATCCTGGTGAGGGGCCCTCTACTAGAAAAGATCCTGCTGAGGAGGAAGAAAAGATTTGTTTTAAAGATCTAGCTGAGTTAGTGAGAGCAAAATAGGATAGAGATGCAACTAGGACAGGAGCTGTCAGTGGTGGTTCTCAGCTTAAAGAGGCCAGATGCAAGCCTTATCTAGGCTAAGGACAATAAGGGAAAGTGAAAGGGAGTTAGATTTGTGGGAGAAGGCTCTGCAGATCTCCCCTGCTGAGGGAAGGGTCCCTGGAAACACAGAGGGATGGATACAGGTCCCTGCCAGGGGTGGCAAGAGAAATCCACCCCGACCCTCTCCTCCTCCCCTGCTGCCCTTGCATAATGAGGCCCTGCAGGCTGAGGGCAGTGGGGATGAGAGGGCAAAGGCTGAGGAGCAGCCATCCAGAGGGGAGCCTAAGCCCAAGCGGTCCCCACCAGCTATAACAACCAGCTCCACAAAGAAAAGGAGAAGGGTTATAGTTGTTGGGGACTCTCTTCTGGGGGGTACTGAGGGACCCATATGTCATCCCGACCCATCCCACAGGGAGGTATGCTCCCTACCTGGGGCACGGGTTAGGGACATTGCAAGGAGATTCCCTAAGTTAATCCAGCCCACTGACTATTACCCTCTGCTGGTAATCCAGGTTGGGAGTGATGAGATTGACAGGAAGGGCACCAGGGCAATTAAGAAGGAATTCAGGGCCCTTGGACAATTGATTGATGGGGCAGGAGCTCAAGTGGTGTTCTGCTCAGTTCCCTCAGTGGCAGGGGTGTACACTGAGAGGAATCGGAGAACCCACACCATCAACAATTGCCTTAGGGGATGGTGCCAGAGGCAGAACTTTGGGTTCTTTGATTATGGGACAACTTTCACTGCACCTGACCTGCTGGGTCCTGATGGGGTGCATTTATCTAGAAGGGGTAAGAGAGTCCTGCCACTGGAGTTGGCAGGGCTCATTAGGAGGGCTTTAAACTAGGTCTGAAGGGGGTGGGTGAAGCAATCGGTCCCTCTGCAGAGGAAAGAGTAGGCCACAAGGTAGGGTCAATTGAGAAGTCAGGAACCCAGCTGCGATGCATGTACACCAATGCACGCTGCCTGGGCAATAAGCAAGAGGAGTTGGAGGTCCTGATCCATCAGGGCAACTATGACATAGTCGCCATCTCAGAAACTTGGTGGGACAACACCCACGATTGGAGTGCTACACTGGGGGGCTACAGGCTCTTTAGGAGAGACAGGCAAGGGAGGAGGACAGGTGGCTCTGTATATTAGGGAGTCACTCTCTGCCACACAACTTGAGGTGGAAGATGAGGGACTTGAGAGCCTGTGGGTTAAAATCAGAGGGCAGCCTCACAAATCTGACATCCTGGTTAGAATCTGTTACAGACCACCCAACCAGGATGAGGAGGCTGATGAATCATTCTACAAACAACTGGAGGCCGTCTCAAGATCATCAGATCTTGTCCTTGTTGGTGACTTCAACCTCCCAGATATCTGCTGGGAACTTAATTCAGCAGAGAGGAGGCAGTCCAGAAGATTCCTGGAGCGAATGGAGGACTGCTTCCTGACACAGCTGTTAAGTGAGCCTACCAGCGGCCAGGCTCTGCTTGACCTGCTGTTCTCCAATAGGGAAGGGCTGGTGGGAGATGTGATCATGGGAGGCTGCCTAGGGTGTAGTGGCCATGAGATAGTGGAGTTTTCAATATGCAGGGAGATAGGGAGGACTACCAACAGAACTTTCACCTTGCACTTCCGATGGGCGAATTTCAGCCTGTTTAAGAAACTCATTTGTAAAGTCCCCTGGGTACCAGCCCTCATGAACCAAGGGGTTCAGGAGGGTTGGACCTACTTCAAACAGGAGTTCTTGAAGGCACAGGAACTGGCAGTTCCACATGCTGAAAGGCGAGCCGGCGATGGGGTCGGGGAGCAGTGTAGTGCCCCAGTAATCCATTAGGAATTAGTTCAGGACCTGCTGAGCCACTTGGACACTCACAAGTCCATGGGACCGGATGGGATCTATCCTAGGGTGCTAAGAGAGCTGGCAGATGAGCTGGCCAAGCTGCTCTCCATCATTTTCCCCCAGTCCTGGCTCAACTGTGAGGTCCCAGAGGACTGGAAACTGGCCAGTGTGCTCCCCATCCATAAGAAAGGTCGGATGGAAGAACCTGGAAACTACAGGCCAGTCAGCCTGACTCAGTGCCAGGGAAAGTGATGGAGCAGATTATCCAGGCGGCAATAACTGCGCACCAGAAGGAAGGCCAAGGGCTCAGGTCCAGCCAACATGGATTTAGGAAGGGCAGGTCCTGCCAACCTGAACTTCCCTTGGCGCAGCCTGAGACTGTGTCCTCTTGTTCTGGTACTTGCTGCCTGGGAGAAGAGACCATCATCCGCCTGTCTACAACCTCCCTTCAGGTAGTTGTAGAGAGTGATAAGGTCACCCCAGAGTCTCCTCTTCTCCAGGCTGAGCAACCCCAGCTCCCTCAGCCTCTCCTCATAGGGCTTGTGTTCCAAACCCCTCACCAACTTTGTTGCTCTTCTCTGGACTCGTTCCAGCAAGTCAACATCCTTCCTAAACTGAGGGGCCCAGAACTGGACACAGTACTCGAGGTGTGGCCTAACCAGTGCAGTATACAGAGGCAGAATGACCTCCCTGCTCCTGCTGGCCACACTGTTCCTGATGCAGACCAGGACGCCATTGGCCCTCTTGGCTGCCTGGGCACACTGCAGGCTCATGTTCAGCCTGCCATCGACCAGTACCCCCAGGTCCCTCTCTGCCTGGCTGCTCTCCAGCCACTCTGACCCCTGTGCCTGTAGCACTGCATGGGGTTGTTGTGGTCAATGTGCAGAACCCGGCACTTGGATGTGTTAAATCTCATGCCGTTGGATTCTGCCCATCTGTCCAGCCTGTCGAGGTTCCTCTGCAGAGCCTCTCTACCCTCCAGCAGATCAACTCTTGCCCCCAGCTTGGTGTCGTCAGCAAATTTACTGATGATAGACTCAATGCTCTCATCCAGATCATCAATAAAGATGTTAAAGAGCACAGGGCCCAGCACTGATCCTTGGGGCACACCACTCGTGACTGGCCGCCAGCCGGATGTGGCACCATTCACCACCACTCTCTGGGCTCGGCCATCCAGCCAGTTCCTAACCCAGTGCAGTGTGCTCCCGTCCAATCCATGGGCTGACAGCTTGGCCAGGAGTTTGCTATGGGGGACAGTGTCAAAGGCCTTGCTGAGGTCCAGGTAGACTACATCCACAGGCCTCCCCACATCCACCAGGCCGGTCACCTGATCATAGAAGGAGATCAGGTTGGTCAGGCAGGACCTGCCCTTCCTAAATCCATGCTGGTTAGGCCTGATCCCTTGGCCATCCTCTAAGTGCTGTGTTATTGCACTCAGGATGACCTGTTCCATGATCTTGCCTGGCACTGAGGTCAGGCTGACAGGCCTGTAATTCCCTGGCTCATCCAACCGGCCCTTCTTATGGATGGGCACCACGTTGGCCAGCTTCCAGTCCTCTGAGACCTCGCCAGTGAGCCAGGACTGCTGGAAAATGATGGATAGTGGCTTGGCAAACTCATCTGCCAGCTCTCTCAGCACCCTAGGATGAATCCCATCTGGTCCCATGGACTTGTGGGGATCCAAGCTGCTAAGGAGAGTTCCAACCACCTCCTCATGGAACATAGGGAGACTGTGCAGCTCCCTGGCTCCTTCTGTCAGCTCTGCAGGCCAGCTGTCAGGAAGACGTTCTGTCCTTCTAGTAAAAATTGAGGCAAAGAAGGTGTTAAGTATCTCTGCCTTTTCCTCATCCTTTGTTACAATGTTCCCCTCCGTATCCACCAAGGAGTGGAGGTTGTCCTTTCCCTTCCTCTTTCTATTAATGTATTTATAGAAGGACTTTTTGTTGTCCTTCACAGTAGAGACCAGTTTAAGCTCCAAATGTGCTTTTGCCTCCCTAATTTTCTTCCTGCGTGATTTGGCAACATCCTTAAACATTCCGTGGGTTGTCTCCCCTCTCTTCCAAAGGTGATACACCCTCTTTTTTTCCCTCAGTTCCATTGAAAGTTCATGAACCATCCAGGCTGGCCATCTGCCCCGGCGGCTCATCTTCCGGCACATTGGCACAGCCTGTCCCTGAGCCTTCAACATATCTTCATTGAAGTAGGTGCAGCTCTCCTGGACCCCTTTGTTTTTAAGGGCTTTATTCCAAGGAACCCTCTGAATTAGTTCCTTGAGTAACCCGAAGTCTGCCCTCTGGAAGTCCAGAGTGGAGGTCTTCTTGCTGCCCCTCTTGTCTTGACCAAAAACTGAGAATTCAATTATCTCGTGGTCACTGGACAAAAAAACACCCTCCAACCACCACATCGCCCACCAGTCCTTCCCTGTTGGTGAAGAGGAGGTCAAGCATAGCCTTGCCCCTGGTAGGCTCTCGCAGCACCTGGGATAAGAAGTTGTCCTCCATGCATTCTAAGAACCTCCTAGACTGTCTCCTCTCTGCTGTGTTGAGATCCCAGTAGATGTCAGGCAGGTTGAAGTCGCCCATGAGAACAAGGTCCGGAGATCTTGAGACAGCCCTAAGCTGCCTATAGAATGCTTCATCAACATCTTCCTCCTGTTTGGGTGGTCTATAACAGACTCCAACCAGGATGTCTGCCCTGCTGGTCTTCCCTCTAATTCTTACCCACAAGCATTCAACCCCATCGTCCCTAATCTCCATCTCAATGGCATCTAGTGCCTTCCTGATGTACAGGGCCACCCCTCCACCCCTTCTTCCTTGCCTGTCTCTCCTGAAGAGCTTGTAACCATCAATTGCAGCACTCCAGTCATGTGAGTCGTCCCACCACGTCTCTGTGATGGCAACTACATCATAATTTTCCTGCTGCATCAAGGCTTCCAGCTCCTCCTGTTTGTTACCCATGCTTCGTGCATTAGTGTCCATGCACTTCAGCTGGGCTGCTGGTTTCACCTCTGGCTCTGTCTTATCAGCCCCAGACTCCTGCCTGGGGGGACTGGTTTCAGCCCCTTCCCCCTTCGAAACTAGTTTAAAGCCATGTCGATGAGACCCGCCAATTCCCTACCCAGGATCTTTTTACCTTTGGGGAACAGTCCATTCTCATATACAGTGATCTTTCCCCTTCTCTGGGACAGATGTACTCTATCTGTTGCCAGCTGGCCTGGTGCAGTAGAAAGTTTCCCAATACCAAAAAAACCAAAATTCTTTTGACTGCACCAACCTCTAAGCCACTTGTTAACTATAGCTGCTGACCTGTTCCTTACTGTATTCCCTCCTGCAGTTAAGGGTATTGATGAAAAAATTATTTGTGCCCCTGACCCCTCAACCAGGTCTCCCAGGGCACTGAAGTCATCTTTGTTCACAGCAACCAAGCACCCTGTCAAGTCTCCTCCTTAACACCTCCAGCGATGGCGACTCCACCACCTCCCCGGGCAAACCATTCTAATGGGCAATCACTCTGTCTGTGTAAAACTTCCTCCTGACCTCCAGCCTGAACTTCCCCTGGTGCAGCCTGAGACTGTGTCCTCTTGTTCTGGTACTTGCTGCCTGGGAGAAGAGACCAAACTCTGCCTGTCTACAACCTCCCTTAAGGTAGTTGTAGAGAGCAGTAATGTCACCCCTGAGTCTCCCCTTCTCCAGGCTAAGCAACCCCAACTCCCTCAGCCTTTCCTCATAGGGCTTGTGTTCCAAACCCCTCATCAACTTTGTTGCCCTTCTCTGGACTCGTTCCAGCAAGTCAACATCCTTCCTAAACTGAGGGGCCCAGAACTGGATACAGTACTCGAGGTATGGCCTAACCAGTGCAGTGTACAGGGGCAGAATGACCTCCCTGTTCCTGCTGGCCACACTGTTCCTGATGTAGGCCCGGATGTCATTGGCCCTCTTGGCTGCCTGGGCACACTACAGGCTCATGTTCATCCTACCATCCACCAGCACCCCCAACCAAGCTGGACATGCACATTGAGATCTACTACAGAAAGTAGAAGGTGATAGAGTTCCTGTTGTTAGAGAAAAGAATCTGTTAGGTAAAACTCTTTGGATGTTTTCTCCCTCAGGAGAGGCTAAACATGTCCGGGGGGTATTTCAGATGAAGGTCCAGGTCACACTTATTGGGTAATGCAAGAGAATGGTGAAATTCAGTGTATCCCACAAAGACATTTAACGTTAGCTGAAAGAGTTTAATTTCAAACTGTTGTTCAGCTACATCACGTTCAAAGGAAGGATCTACGAGGAATCTACGGTGCACGAACCCTGAGAACCCTGAGAGCCCTGAGTCAACTAAGAGACCCTGAGAATCCCTGTTTCCTTTTCTTCGCTTCGTCTGCGAAGAGGTAAACCGTTTTCCATTTTCTTGTTTCCTGATTTTCTTGAACTTTTGAATCATCTACATCTGAGTATAGCCGCAATGGACTATGAACTTTACTTACGAACTGTAAATATTGTCTTGGATTGGATGGACAGTATGAACAGTCAATGAAATTGTTTAGAAGGGGTGGACTGTGACCGTTTGAGGCTGTACCTTTAAGAAAGGGACCGTGCTGGGACAGTCTGGCTGAATGTTTTGGTGAAGACAATGAAAACATCAATATTCTAAATTAATTTAATTGGTAGATTGTTAGAATGCAGTTTTAAGTTTAAGCGCAGCTGGAATTTTTTCTCAGTTCACTCCTTTCCTTCTTCCTTACAGCTTGACTGCTTCTGACCTCCTTGACAGAGCAACCTTGAACTGATACGCAACTAATTCGCATGAGACCTACTAAGATTCTTCTTTCTTAATAACTGCCTTTTTTCTCCTTTTCTAACCCTATTTGGTAAAAAGGGTGGTATGGGGAGAGAAGGGGGTACAGGGGGAACCCGCCTCTGTCCAAAGGAGGGAATTTCGTTCCTGTATTCTAGGTTTTTTACTTTGCTGTATATTTCTGTATATATATTGTAAATACTGTATATTGTGTACATATCTTGCATTTTCCACATTGCTTGTATAATATAGCATTCTTTTCGCTTCTCCAGCTGAGTTAGCTGTGTTTTTTTTCCCTTTGTGGGGGAGAGAAAGCTAGGCCTTTTCTCTCAACCCACCACACATGTACAGCACTGTTATTGTAGAATTCAATAGACGCAAATATGAACTTTGCTATATGTACCATATTTGCAAGGTTTCTTTTCTTTTTATGAAATACATTGCAAACCAGGCCATTCTGACTTCTATGGGAGCTCTAATATGCTGAGGAAGTGGATTCTCCACTCGCAACATGGATACTGTCTTTAGCAGCTGTATGTGATGTTATAAAGCTATTCGGCACTTGGGGAAGGGAATTACTGTCACAGGAGGCATGTGTGCATGTGTTATAGCATGATTAGAATCCAGGAGGTTTTACCTTACTGTTAAACCCTTCCTTGTGCTGCCTTGCCACAATATTGGTGTTCCTGAATTGTCAGAGAAGCACCACAGCTTCTTGCTATCCCCTTGTCCTGTATGCAGCTTAATTCACTTCTAGCTTCTGACACCCAAGGAAACATGGGACATGATCAGGTAAGGGTGTGCAGGGATGATCTTTGTGAAATGTGGCACCACAGCTGCAACACTTGCCTGCTGGTCGCAGTGGGGTTGGTGTCCAATGGCTGCACTGTGCTAGATGAGGTGTGATGCTCTGAAAATCCTCTAGGCAAAAATGTGTTTCTTTAAGTGCTATGTTAGATGAGAAGATTTGATACAATAAGAAACACCCGCGGTAAGAATAATTCAGACAGTCCCATTATCACATGGTAATTTCCATGGGGTTTTTA
The DNA here is from genome assembly GCA_011125475.1 of Melanerpes aurifrons. Lineage (NCBI taxonomy): Eukaryota > Metazoa > Chordata > Aves > Piciformes > Picidae > Melanerpes > Melanerpes aurifrons. The sequence goes on from WWNC01000152.1 coordinate 767,629, forward strand.
AGGCATTTCAGCACAAAGTGTTATGAAGAGATTGCAAACAGAGCAGTGAGATGGCTTTTTGTATATTTATGAAGAGAAAAAAGCACAAAGTGGGGAAAGTATGAAGGCTCTACAGTCCCAGAGTATTAGCATTTGGTGTTAATATTCATCCTATTATGCAGAAATGCAAAATTAGACTTACCTTCTTATTTAAGAATGCTCTGAAGCTTCTACAGAGATAGTGAAAGTGGAAATATTAAGATAAAATTTATACATAACTGCAACACATTTTAGTGATTATTTATTAAAATGGCAGTGCAAGGACAATAACTGAACCAGGTATAATTTTATAAAATGCCAGTTATACCATCCATAATGCATATGGATTCAATGGCTTAATTTGGTTATCATGTACCTCACTGGCATCCCTCTTGCCAGTGAGGTAGGTAAAATGATACATTATAATACCCAGTTTGTCCTCATGCCTTCCTTACCTTAAAATTGATAGTAATTATCAGGGGGAAAAAAAATCTGAACAAACTCATTTTCATACAAACTCTGTAGAGGTACAAACAGCACCTTTATATTGGTTTATTTATTTTAATATTCAAGCTACTGTGGAAAAAAACATGCTCCTATCACATTGACAAGTCTATCCAAAAAGCAATAGGTGCACACAGCTGCAGAGGAGCTGGAATCATCCTCCTTTTTGGAAGGTATCTATAGAGGGTACTGAGGGTACTGGGATTCTAATGCTTTTCTGCTTAAGAAAATTTGACTCCACCTCCAATCTTGTAGGTTGAGTCATTAGATTATATTCTGTACCTGAATTTAGGAATACTCTTCTCTGTTATTGCTGGTGCTTTAGATTAAGTCTGAGGAGCCTACACACCGTTCATCCAGGTGTTTTGCACTGAGTTGCTCTCAACCTCTCACCGAAGATAATTCACTATGTGTAGTATACTTAAATACTTACTGAGAGTAATTCTGTGGCCTCGTTACAATATTAAAACACAAACAAAAAAAAAACCCAAACCAACAAAAAAACCACAAAACCCACCCTACTTTCTGTTTGATTTATAGAAACTACAAATGTTCTTGCATAATGACTATTAAATTCACTATCCTCACCTAAGAAGTAATTATTCTTAAATCCATTCTCTGTTCCAGTGCATGTTTCATTACATGTGCAAAGTGAAATTACCCTGCTAAGCAAGAATTAAAACTTCTTCTCCTTGAAATAGTAGTATGGACTATTTTTTTTTTAAAGAGGTCTACCACAGGCTGGAGAGGTGGGCACAAGCCAACCTCATGAAGTTCAATAAGAGCAAGTGCAGGGTCCTGCATCTGGGTCGAGGCAATCCCAGGCACAAATACAGGCTGGGCAGGGCCTGGCTGGAAAGTAGCCCTGAGGAGAGAGACTTGGGGGTGCTGGTGGACAAAAAGCTCAACATGAGCTCTCAGTGTGCACTTGCAGCCCGCAAAGCCAATCAGATCCTGGGCTGCATCAGGAGAAGTGTGGCCAGCAGGTCAAGGGAGGTGATTCTCCCCCTCTACTCAGCTCTGGTGAGACCCCACCTGGAGTACTGTGTCCAGTTCTGGAGCCCCTATTACAAGAGGGATGTGGAGGTGCTGGAACGTGTCCAGAGAAGGGCCACAAGGATGATCAGAGGGCTGGAGCACCTCTCCTACGAGGACAGACTGAAGGAGTTGGGGCTGTTCAGTCTGCAGAAGAGAAGGCTCCGAGGTGACCTAATTGTGGCCTTCCAGTATCTGAAGGGGGCCTACAGGAAGGCTGGGGAAGGACTTCTCAGGATCTCAGGTAGTGATAGGACTAGGGGGAATGGAATGAAGCTGGAGGTGGGAGATTCAGGCTGGATGTGAGGAGGAGGTTCTTCACCATGAGAGTGGTGAGACCCTGGAATGGGTTGTCCAGGGAGGTGGTTGAGGCCCCGTCCCTGGAGGTGTTTAAGACCAGGCTGGACAAGGCTCTGACGAGAGGTGAGCCGTGGGAAACATGGGGAACCAGGAGAGTTCCTCAGAAAGAGACGTTTATGAATGTGACTGTTTGAGGTTGTCCCCTTAAGAAAGGGAATATTGTGGTCGGATGTTTGTAAACGAAAGACGGATCTAAACTAATTTCATTGGTAGATTGGGGGGAAGCACCTTTTGAACTGGGAGTACAGCAGAGAATCCTGGGCATTCCTGCACTTTTCCTCAGTCTTGCTTTTCTCCCTCTGCGGCTTGCAGCTTCTGGGCTTTTGGCCAGGCTTGACCTTGAAACTGATAAACTGCAAGGCCTGTATTAACTGCTTTCCAATTAACACATAACTGCTTTTATTTTTTTTTTTTCTTTTTCTCTCTTTCTAACCCTCTCTGGGGAAAGGGGGAGAGAAGGGGGAGCAGAGGTGGGGAACCCCCTCAGCAGAGGGGGGAACTCTCATTTCTGTGCTACTTTGTTGTATATTTCTGTATATATTGTAAATACTGTAAATTCTGTATATATTTCCCTGCGTTTCCCTAAACTGCTTTGTAAATATACAGCACCCACTGCTTTGCTAAATCAGCTGTGAGTTTTTTTTCCTTTCCCTTCAATTTTCTTCCCTCTACTCACAGTGGGGGGGTAGGGCCCTGGCCTTTCCCCCAACCCTACGATAATGAATTAATGCAAGAACTCCTTAAAAAGCATGGCAAGGTTATCTGTGGCCGTGATCTTAAGGAGATGCTGGAGTGGGTGCAGTAGAACATCCCAACAGTTACAATATCTAGCATGTTTACGAGTGAAATCTGGGATCAAGTGGCGGTGATGTTATGGGATGCTGCTACTACAGGGAATGTTGAGGTGCAGCGTATGCTTCCCATGGTGGCGGATTATATTCGAGATGCTTAAAGCACAAGAAGGGAACTCGGAACAGAGTATTAAGGAAGCTCAGACTCCTCCTCTGTTACCCTCTAAGCTGCCACCAAAGCCGAAGCTGCGGACTGAGACTTTGGGTACATATGCAGCAGAATACCCCCCCGAGGACGGCCTCCTAGATCTAGGTCCTGTCTATCCTGAATGGGAACCAGACCTTTATCTCCGGGATCCTCACGATGTGTGGGTTTCTATTAAGCGCCAAGCTTTGCGGGATGGAGACACTGAGGTTGCTGCAAGAATCATGGCTCCTGTACTGTACACGGGAAGAGGGGGTAACCCTCAATGGGAGGCTTTGTCCTTCTCAGTGATTAAAGAACTCCATTGTACTGCCGCTGAGCATGAGCTCTCTTCTCCTTATTTCACTAATCTTTTAACATCTATACTCAACAATCACATAATGACACCATACGACTTAAAATCTCTAGCACAACCGTTGTTAACTCCGTCTCAGTATACTTTATGGGAGTTCCAGTGGAGAAAAGGGCTCCAAGTGCTCTTACTTACATATGCAGGACATAACAATCAGGCTTTAGCAGCACTCACGTTGGATCACCTCATGGGCACAGGTCAACACACTGACCCGGCAGCGCAAACCTGCGACTGCCAATGGGAAGCCCTGGAAGCATCGCGAGAGGAGGCACGAAAGGCTTTTCTTAAAGTCCCGGACTTCCAAAAGCTGCAAATGTTTTTATGAATATTGTTCAGGAACCGCGGGAATCTTATATGCAATTCATAGATAGGCTTAAACTGGCTTTAGAAAGCCAAATCGATAATGGGGAAGTAAGGGAAATATTACTGTTGAAATTAGCCATGGAAAATGCAAATGCAGATTGTAAGAAGCTGTTAAAATCTTTGCCTAATCAAAACCCCACCTTGCTAGAAATGATTGAGGCATGTAATAAGATAGGTACGATGGAATGTAAGTATGAAACTATGGCTGCAGCTTTTGCAGCTATGAATGGTCCAATGAATACAAGAGTTTGTTATGGCTGTGGGAAACCGGGTCATCTCAGAAAGAATTGTTTGGTAGCTAATACTGGAGCCAAACCTAAGGCACCCGGGATTTGCCCTAAGTGCCAGAAGGGGAGGCATTATGCCAACCAATGTCAATCTAAGTATAATTCTCAAGGGCAGCCTGCGCAGGGAAACGGGATGGCACCACGTGCAGACACAAATCATCCAGCCGTCACCGGCCAGCCAGATGCCGGCAGCACACATGTCTCTGACCTCCACCCAGCAACAGCAGGCAGCGCAGGACTGGACCTGGCAACCTCTGACACAGTAACTTTACTTGATACCACGGTACATTTATTTCCAACAGGTGTGTCAGGTCCTCTTTCAGTTAAAACTCAGGCATTAATATTAGGTAGATCATCAACAACGATATCAGGACTTTTTGTGCTTCCTGGGGTTGTCGATTCTGACAGCACAGATAAAACTCAGATTATGGCATGGACTCCATTTCCTCCCTGCACGGTACCAAAGGGAAGTCGTATTGCACAGTTATTATTGCTTCCCTTGGGATCAGAACGTCCCCCTGTAAAGGGACCTTTAAGAAATAAAGGAGGATTCGGGTCTACTGGGGATCCACAGATTCTGTGGGTACAGACTATCTCTCAAAAATGTCCTATTTGTCCATGAGTCCTGATGTATGGTCAGCAGAAAATAGTGCTTAGTGGTATTATTGATACTGGAGCAGACGTCACAGTGATTTCTAAAGCTAAATGCCCCCCCCGCTGGCCTGTAGCTAGTGCATCTCAGGCGCTGGCAGGCATAGGGGGAGCTGGAGAAAGTCATCAGAGCCTGAATTTCATTCAGATTCAGGAACCAGAGGGACATATAGCTTCTGTGAAACCTTTTGTTTTATCTGTGCCTATGGTGCTATGGGGTCGTGATGTGCTTTCACAATGGGGGGTGACCATGAACACCCATTTTTAGAGGGGGCCATTGCAGTGCACGACACCCTCCAGTTAACATGGAAAACAAATTCCCCTGTCTGGGTGGATCAATGGCCCCTAGCATTGGAAAAACTTCACGCACTCCAAGAACTAGTCACAGAGCAACTGGGGAAAGGGCATATTGTACCCTCCACGAGTCCATGGAACTCTCCTATTTTTGTCATCAAAAAACAAACAGCCAAGTGGCGCTTACTCCATGATCTCAGAAAGATGAATGACGTTATGGAAGATATGGGGAGCCTTCAACCAGGGCTACCCTCACCCACAATGATACCACGATATTGGCATTTAACTGTTATTGACCTAAAAGATTGCTTCTTTAGCATTCTGTTACATCCAAATGATGTTCTTAAATTTGCTTTTTCAGTTCCAGACATCAACATGCAACAACCTTTGCAGAGATATCATTGGGTTGTGCTTCCACAAGGAATGAAAAATAGTCCTACAATTTGTCAGTGGTATGTGGCAAAAATTCTTAGTCCTGTTCGAGAGGCGTTTCCTGATGTTCTGATAGATCATTACATGGATGACATTCTAGTGGCAGCACAAAGCCCCGAGCTCATGGAGAAAGCCGTAGCCCTTACTGTATCTACTGTGACTAAAATGGGTTTTTGTGTAGCACCTGAGAAAATTCAGAATGTACCCCCTTGGAAATATTTAGGGTGGAGGATTCGGACCCAAACAATTGTTCCACGGTCTTTACAGATCAATGTACAGGTGGAAATACTTCATGATGTTTAGAAATTGCTGGGAACCATAAATTGAATTTGTCCTTTTTTGGGAATTTTCAATACAGATTTAAGTCCTTTGTTTGAACTCCTAAAGGGTGACACTAATCTGTGTTCTCCTCGAGTTTTGAATTATGAAACACTTCAGTCTTTGCAGAGTGTGACCATGGCCATTGCTTCAAGGCAGGCTCATCGATGTGCACCTGAACTACCTTTTTTCTTAATTCTATTGAATCCTGCTCGACAGCCACATGCCCTGATTTTTCAGTGGGATACAGGTAAAACAGACCCATTGCTTTTAATTGAGTGGGTTTTTCTTTCTAACCAGCCTGTTAAGACAATTTCTGTACAGCATGAAATGTTTGCCTTTTTAATTATTAAGGCTAGACAGAGATTATTAACTTTAGCAGCGAGAGATTTTGATTGTATCTATGTTCCTGTTAAAGAGATTTACTTGCAGTGGCTTTTTCAGCAATCAGATGGTTTTGTTATGTCTTTAAGAACCTATGCAGGTTGACTCTCTATGCACCCGCCTTCACATAAATTGTTTCATCTTGACTTTTCTTTATCCCCTTTACCTCATAGGAGTGAGCAACCACTGTCTGCCCCTACTGTTTTCACAGATGGATCGGGGAAGACTCATAAGTCTGTCATTGTTTGGTGGAACGATCAGTCCTTAACATGGGAGTCAGATATTGCTGTAGTTCCTGGTTTGCCTCAGATAATAGAATTAGCTGCAGTAGTACGAGCTTTTCAGAAATGGTCAGAGCCTTTTAATCTAGTTACAGACTCTGCTTATGTAGCAGGTATTGTTCAGCGAGCTGAGGCTGCAGTATTGAAGGAGGTGAATAATCCTCAATTGTTTGCCCTGTTACAGAAGCTGGTCTTTTTTCTAGATTCAAGGAAACATCCTTATTTTGGTATGCATGTTAGATCTCATACTACTTTACGAGGATTTATTGCAGAAGGAAATCGTCAAGCAGATTTTATGACATTAGCAGTGCAGGTATTGCCAGATCGCATTGCACAAGCTAGGCTTAGTCATTCCTTTTTCCATCAGAACGCAGGAGGACTGAAACAGCAGTTTGGTCTGTCTTCACAGCAAGCTGCTAACATCATAGCTGTATGTCCTGACTGCCAGAAACATTCTTTTCCTTCTGTTGCCAGTGGAGTTAACCCAAGAGGATTGCAGAGTTTACAATTGTGGCAAACAGATGTTACTCACTTTTCTGAATTTGATAATCTTAAATATATTCATTCTTCTATTGACACCTTTTCTGGAGCCTTGTATGCTTCTTGTCATACAGGGGAAAAGTCACGAGGACATTTTGCGTGAGCCTTTGCCACATTAGATATTCCTGTTCAGATAAAAACAGATGATGGACCAGCATATGTCTCTGCAATGCTTAAATCTTTTTTTGACTCTTGGGGAATTGTTTATATCACAGGTATTCCTTATTCTCCCACTGGACAGTCACTTATTGAACGTTCTCACCAAACATTGAAGCGTCTTTTATTACAACAGAAAAGGGGAATGGGAAATACAACAGCAGAGGAAAGATTACAGAAAGTTCTGTATGTATTTAATTTTTTTAATTGCTCCTTAGTAGATAGTAATCCTCCTATTGTTCGACATTTTAGCAGTAATATTTCTTCGGAAACACGAGAAAAAGCACCAGTGCTGATTCGAGACCCTGAAACAGGAAAGATTTTAGGGCCATACCCTCTAGTAACATGGAGTAGAGGGTATACTTGTGTTTCCACAGAAAGAGGTCCTCGGTGGATTCCAGCTAAGAACATTCGACCCTTTCAAGAGCCTTTATCATCTCCAAAGGAGGAAGTTGAAGAGGAGTAATTGATACTGAGAGACAGCGAGCAGCAGATTTCTGATCAATCTTCCAAGAACCTCTTTTTCTACTTGTTTAGTAGGACTGTCTTTGGATAAGCGGCTAGTTCCTTCATCTTTTAAATTGCTTGGTAATTGGGGACTTTCTCTCTGGCTTTGCAGTTTTCTTAGAACAATTATGTATACTTTTACTGCTTTATTCTTTTTGCTATCCTTTTTTACCTTGTTTATTGTAATGCTTATAGAGTTTGATTAATTTCTTTGTTAAGGGGATTCTTGTTATATAACAGAAGGGGGAAATGAAGGGTTAAATCTTGGAGAGCCGAGCTCCAAGCACTGCTGGACTGATTAGAAGGAGACAGTGTTGGCCTTGATGGCTTGTGAAACACGGTGCAACAGTGCTGTTGGAGGAAGGCAGATATTTGATTATGAGTGGTTGTTATGACCTGAGAATGTAAGACTTCAGGCATACAGCAGATTGATGTAACAGAGTCCCTGGTTCTAGTCGTAAACTGCTTTTGCGTTGTATTAGTTTTATAAAGAAGAATTTTGTATAATAAAGTGGACATCTGACCTGCATCAGGCTGTGTCCCGTCTCTTAATCACGGTAATTTGGTTGTTGTTTGTTTGTGGTTTTTTAATAAAGCCTTTACAAGATACTGAATGCCCACCATTAGGTATTTGATTCTAACCCTTTCTTTCCTGGAAATCATTTTAAGGGTCTATAATCTGTTTCCCTGGTTGTGATGACCCATGACTTCACCTTCATTGACACTTGACAGATGGAGTATTTCTTCAACATTACTGTCACTTATTTCACATGAAAATCTGTAGAGCTCCTTCAGTGTTATTATGCAGGAACAGTTGTCTGGATCAATAGAAAGGATACAAGTCTCTCACCTAAATTTAGATAGGTGTGATCTTTATCTGTAATGATTACACAGTACTTTCATGCAGCAGCATAGAGTTGTATTTTATACAATCCAAACCTATCCTCATATTAACACTGATTATATTCAGTCTTATGAATAAGATACTAAAATTAAGGGTTTTTTAATGTGCATTCAAAATGCAATCTATATAATCAAAATCAGCCAGTTAACGTATCAGTCTGTGATAGAAGACTATTTGGCAAGTAGAAAGTTTCAGGGAGTACCTCACAGTTTCACTATTGTGAATGGAAGAAAGTGAAAATTGAAAGTACATTCTGTTAATCAAGTATATGCCTCTAGAATGTAATTTGGCAAACCTTTTAGTCTAGTCTTTCCTTTTTTTTTAATTTTCATTTGAGGACCAGCAGCACCAACAAAGTCCAGCAGGAAGAGTGTACTGTGTGAGATTAGAAGAAGTGAAAAGATTGCTACAAATGAGAGACAGTAAGAAATAGCCAGCAAAAATGATTCTTATTTGTAATTCAGTAAGAAGTTTAAATTATAATAGTTAATATCTTAGGGAAAAGAAATTAAGTCAAGAAATGCAGAAATAATATTAATAAATTTCCCATAATGACAAATCTGAACATTCATATTTCAAACTACTTCTAATATTCCCAGTCCTTTCCTTATCTTGCTTGTTCAAAGTTTCTGCCTGTTCAATGCTGTCTCATAATTCTGGAAAGAAGCTGGCAGGTTCCACATCAGTTCACTTTTAAAGTATGAATGCCATTCATTAGAATAGCTTCTGAAAAAGAAGTTTAAAACCTCTATTGTCAGCATTCCTCTCCCCTCATCACAAGCAACTGGTCAATCCTGCACATGATGCTCTTTTATGGCATCTCTATGCTGAAAATTAATTAGAGCATTCATCCAGATAGTTTAATGATTTTTGTTCCTAAAATACAGCACAGGTGCAAGTATTTGTGCACAGAATTATAACTCAAATGGTGCTGCAAATATGCATGTGAACTTTTTATGTGTCAAATCACACCTGCAAATGTAGCAGAGAGAACAAAATCCTACATGTTACAGTTTAAACAAAGATAGGGTTTTCATTCTTTTGAATGGTGGAAATGCTGGAAATTGTGGATTTGATCTCTCATAAATGGCTCATGTATGCAGAGTGAAGTCACTGAATAAAAATAAAAAAAATCAGTTGCCTGAAAGGTGAGGTTAGGGCTATGTCTGCATTAGGAAGAAGTTCAGTCAGTAGCTGCAGATCTGCAGAGGGAATCAGCAATTGGGATTTTGCATTCATGATTACGTGACTTTCAGGGGTTTCAGGAGGGATTGCTCTGGCTGGCTGGCTTTTCCTGCTTCCTTTCAGCAGCTCATTCAAAGTTCCGAGGGAATACGCGGAAGGACGCAACTTAGCATTCCATCGCCCCTAGCATGTCGGGGATCACCATTTGCCACGATTAAGAGACCAAACTCAGCCTGATGCAGGCCAGATGTTCATTTTATTATACAAAATTCTTCTTTATAAAACTAATACAACACAAAAGCAGTTTACAACTAGAACCAGGGACTCTTACATCAATCTGCTGTATGTATCTGTCTTACACTCTCAGGTCATAACAACCACTCATAATCAAATATCTGCCCTCCTCCAACAGCACTGCTGTACCATGTTTCACAAGCCATCAAGGCCAACACTGTCTGCTTCTTATCAGTCCCGCACTAAATATTCAAAATTCTGATATATGCACATACAATTATGGCATAATCAAACTTGTCCCATATGTGTGAAATTCATCTGTTATCCTCTCCTCTACCTTGTATTTATTCCTTTTTCACAAATAACTCTCTATGTTGCCATTATTAATTAATGAATTTATAAATCTTTGTATTCATGCATGCTTGGAAGAAAGTTTATGCAAAATTCTTTTGTCAGAGAAGAGCAGGCAGAGAAGAGAGAATATTTGCCAGATTTCCCTGTTGATGCACCTGAAAACAGATTATTCTGCTAGCAGCATCCCCATTGTTTCATGCAGAGATGAAACATTTCCAGAAGGTTGGTTTGCATTTCTGTTAGCAGTGAAAGGTATATTGGTTCCAAGAGCAATTTTAGTATCTGTTCCAGATAAAGAAGTATACCTAAGCTGATCTGTCCTCAGTATTCACTTTTGTGAAGAAAAAATATAATCATGTGAGACAAAAATGAGATCTACAAAAAAAACCCCAGCAACCAAACAACAAAAATGACAGATAAAAATAATAATGCCTTCATTTTGTATGAAGTCATACAACAGTTCAGAGAATTATTTTAGTGGATTTCTAAATGTCCAATAAGATTGATCAAAGGCTATCAGATGGCAATGAAAATAAACAAGATTCAAAGGGTTCAGCATCAGAGAGCAAGGATAACAATGTTGGCCTCAAGGGAAAAGTACATCAAGGACAGAAGGAATCTTAGACAGAGGTTGATGAAGATTATATTTTGCTGTCTTCCCTAAAGAGTTTTCCAGAGAATACCAGTAGATTTACTGGAATCAGGGACATAGCTTCCTGGTGGCTAATAGGGAGAAAGTTATTTTCAAAGATTCTGGTTTTGTTGTGTGAGAATGTAATATTGTGTCTGCAGCTAGCTAGACACATAGTGTTGCCTCGGAGTTTTCACTGTGAGTGAAAATTTGCATCTAAAAAAATTATGAATGCCTTTGAAAATTATTCCTTGTCTTTATGACTTCTCTCTATATGGGTTTTGCATTTCACAATGGTTTTCTTCGGGAGTAATGTGTAGCCACAGCTGTGCATCAGAGAGAAACAAGTTTACCTACAGTTTTCAAGGGATCTTACTATGTTATAGTCTGAAGTCTCCAGTCAGAATTTCTTAATCTTTGAACCATTCTGTCAAAATATCTTTTAAAAGTTGGTAGCATGAGATGCAGAGACACAGGTTTTCTGTAAAAAAGTACTGAAAATTAGTACTAAGGCAACACAGAAAACATGTGATAATGTAAAGCAATGATTAAAAAAGATCCTCTTTTTTTTTGGTTCTGGTAGGTTCAATATAGGACATTAAGTGACCAAAGATAATTACATGATATTTGTGTGATTAAGTTTGCAACTTTCATATTTAATCAAAAAGAAATATCTTTGTTTCTTCTTCAGGCTAGCTTCCCTTTGAGGCTGTGTTTTGTCTGGCATTCATAAAAAATATATTGAATGAAAGAGGCTTTTTTCTCTAAGTCACATTTCTGCAAAATGTTTAGTTTCTAAATGTAATATTTTCTTTCAATATATGCTCTAAATATTAAATATTGTATTGAATATGTCCTGTTATATATTTGTGATCATTTGAGGCTGCGCCTTTAAGAAAGGGATACTGTGACTGAATGTTTTATAAACAAAAGACAGGTCTAAACTAATTTCATTAGTAGATTTGTAGAAAGCAACTTTAAGCTCCGAGTCCAGCAGAGATTTCGGGCAGTCTTGCACTTTTCCCTCCTCCTTTCGCAGCTTGCGGCTTCTAGGCTTTCTGCCAGACTGACCTTGGACTGATAAGCGTGAGGCCTGCAAAACCTACTAACATTTTGCTCTAATGTATAGCTGCTTTTAGCTAACAATTGTTCCTTTCCTCTCTTTCTAACCCTCTCTGGGGAAAAAGGGGAGAGAAGGGGGTACGGGGGGGGGAACCCTCCTTCAATTAGGGGGAGGGGAGTTTCATTCCTGTGTTACTTTGCTGTATATTTCTGTGTATATTTTGTAAATACTGTAAATTGTGCATATACCCTACATTTCCTAAACTGCTTGTGAATATAGCACATTCCTTTGCTCATCCGGCTGAGGCCTTCCCCTCAACCCTCGACAATAGTATAAAATCTTGTCTACACATACACAAAGGAGCATGGAGATGATGACAGCTACTGGACAGCCCAGGTGTCTGAGTCTAGCTGTTGTGGGCAACTGCTTGTGTGTGTGTGTGTGTGTCTGTGTGTGTGCATATGTATGTTCTCACCTATATGTGTATTCTCACTTGTGAAGAGCCTCCATCTTCTGGTGCTGCTGCCTCTGTGCAGATGCTGAGTGTGTCTGATGGGAACAACGTATATTGTATGCATGAGATCGCATTTTGTGTGAGCAGACATTTGAGGTCTCCTCGATGTAACATCTCTGCTAGACAAGAGATGGATTTGATAAGCATGAGGTCTTTTGCATCCCCAGCCATTGTCTGTTTAGGAAGAAACATTGAAATTATCAAAAAGACATATGTGTCCTTTTTGTCAAAGAACCCCATTCTTATAGCTTACTGTGGGAACAAATGCAAAATCACATAAAACAATGCTGCGATACCAAGTGCACAATGATAGTCATGGGATCACCCACTATAACTAACAAACATATTTCACACAAAGATTGCCACAACTAATGAAATCTGTGCTGGCAGTATTCCCCAAGAATCCTAGCTGCCCAAGGACTATTTAATTTCATTTTGTATCCTTAAGATCTGATGCATTTTATAGTTTATTTTAATTCATTACTTAATTTTCCATTGCTTATTTTCAGTCTTAGGCCATTTTAAAAAACACTCAAAGTTAAATTCATAACAAAAACTGGCTATGACTTTGCACTACTTAAAATTGGCATCTGAAATGTTCATTCCTACCTTGACATTAAACAAAGCATTGTCTAAATCTGCCTTTTCAAATTCTAATCATTCAGATTAAATAAGCTGTCTTTGACAGATAATTGAAGTATCTAAGCATTACTGGCTTTACTCAACACTGTTCTGAAAAGCAGTGTTAATAGATTTTTTTTTGTCCCTCTCTAGTACATTTTCATGACAGCTTTGCAAAGCAAATGCAAATTAAAAGCCCAATATTAAATCACATCAGTAAATCAATTCAATTAAGTGAAATAATAGAACAATAACTATTATTCATCCAAAGAAACTTGTCATTCAGCAGCATAACCTTTTACTGTGTTATCATTAGCTAGCTGCAGTGATAATTGTGTTCATTTACACAACTTACACTATCTAAATTAATGTTTTAAGGCATATCAAATCACATGTCCAGTGAGCCCATCATTGATGATCTGATAATACATACTTCTTGTCCTTTAGGGAAACGTATGCTAATACGCATTTATCCCATTTTACAATTAAAGTAAATGACAAAACTTTATTTTCATTAGAAGGACAGCAAGTCTGATGTGTTACTTGAAAAATCAGTACAAAACTAAGTTAGAGACGTGGTGCAATGCTTTTTGATGGACAGAAATTTGTCTAGTATTTTTTATTTCTTAACTTCTAACTAGGTGGTACCACAAAGTATTTCCTTGGATGCTTATGAGCATCTTTCTTCTGTTGTCTGGCTTGCACATGCCTGCAGCTTTTACACAAAAGCAGACACTATCTTACATTCAGCTCCTTCCCTATTTAGACCTCTTGAAACCTCTTCATACCTTATGTGAATGAAAGGCAAGGAAGGTCTTTCACAGCTAAGAAACTTCATAGCAGGATCTGTTATTTCATCTTTCTGTTCCATAAGGAAGCTTTACATTTTTTATTTAATACTTGCTGAAAGTAAGGACAATGTATGTTCAAGGACAATGTATGTTCTACTATGATTAGCTAACCATGAAAACCACCATATGTGAAAAAGATATTAGGATAGCAACAGCTGAAAAAATTCAAACACCCACTCACAAATTATGCTGTGCATAAGCATCTGTATCTTGCTGCAGTCCAAGAGAATGGCTAACATTTACACAGTTTTAGTAGATTATTGAGCTCTACCACTTTATTTATTTTTTTATTAAGAGAAAATAATAATTCTTAAGGCCAAAGTGAGAATGACATTGGGTATTTTCTCCCTATTTATAAGAAAATATGCACATGAGGCTCCTTCACCAAGTTTTTGACTTCTTCACTCTACAAATATGCAATGCGTTAGTCACTTCTTTGCTCTCTGGAGGCTATTTGCAAACCATCTTGATGACTCTCCTCAGCATCACTTTTGGATTTCCAATCAGGTATATTGATTTCCTCACAGCGTACAGTATTGCTGCCAGCACTGTGTCAATGAAACACTGCCTAAGTACTCTTTTTATTATGTTTCTCACCACTGATATTTCAAAAATGATGGTACAAGTATGGTAGATTTTTTCACTAAAAGGTACTTTATTTTTTCTTTTCACATCATGCTGTCTTCATGGCCTGTTCACTGTAAAGCAGAAATAAACATAATAGTGGAAACAGGCTCATGCATATAGAAATTAAGAGGTAGGTGAACTAGCAGCAGTACCAAAACTTTATGCAAATAACAAGCCCCTGTGGTAGGAACAAGGACATACTAAGACTGAATTGATCTACTTTTAAACCAAGTGTTTGGTAAAAAACTCAAATTATATGTGAACTGGTTGGTGATTGTGAAATATTCTGTGAGGTTTCCTTGCTTAGTGAAAGCACAGCATGGCAGTTTGAGATTTTTTTCCCCAGTTTGCACTAAGTTGCTCCTGCTGAAGAGAAAAGGATAAGAACAACCATCAGAAGATGGCAAAGGCTTCCTTTAGATGGTCTTGCAATAAATGAGTTTTTTATTGAGAATTATTGTTGTCACTAATGACTTATTTATCTCTAGGTCCTTCTTAGACATAACTGTTATCATAGTGCCCCAAGATCCAGAAAGCATCTGTAAGGAGGCATGAGTCAAACTGACATTCATGGCCTTTTACATCAAGATGTTCCTAAATTGTCTCTGTTAAAAATGAAAAGTGGAAAATAATTTTGTTGAGAAAACAGAGATATTTAGCCAAGTGTCCATTTTCTGGCCTCTATTATCTGCAGCAGATTGTAATTGCTATTTCAATTCATAGAATCATAGAATCAATAAGGTTGGAAAAGACCTCAAAGATCATCAAGTCCAACCTGTCACCCAAGACCTCATGACTACTAAACCATGGCACCAAGTGCCACATCCACTTTCATTTGTGTGCAAACTTCCAATATTCTCTGTTAAAAAAAGATTAGGTCATTCATCTGCAGCAAAAATATTTGAGCACACTCATATTTCTAAGCATGTAGCATCAAGGTATTCAGCTGAATTCAGAACAAGAGGACACAGTCTCAAGCTGCACCAGGGGAAGTTTAGGCTTGAGGTAAGGAGAAAGTTCTTCACTGAGAGAGTTGTTAGCCATTGGAGTGGGCTGCCCAGGGAGGTGGTGGAGTCACCATCCCTGGAGGTGTTCAAGAGGGGATTGGATGTGGCACTTGGTGCCATGGTTTAGTAGTCATGAGGTGTTGGTGACAGGTTGGACTTGATAATCTTTGAGGTCTTTTCCAACCTTATTGATTCTATGAAAAAAATGTTTGGGTGTACAAATAACATGATAATTTTTCTAGAAGGGACTGTGACTGGTGAAGTTTGAAGCTTCTTGGAAGTTTACTCCACAGTCCTACCAACCAGTTTAAAATTCAGCTTTCTGCACAAATAATCCTTCTCACTGTAAAAATTTCCACTGTACCAGAGAAATGGTGTTTATCTCAGGGATTTTACTTGCAGTGTTAGATAGCCTTGTCCTGGGTCATGGGCAGATTTTATGATAAGAACAAAGACCTTGAATTGATTTCTTAATGTGTGAGTGTTACAGTTTGAGCTGGGTGCCCCCTGCTGTGTTTACTTCCTGTGTCCAGAGGTCCAGCCCAGAGGGGTGGACACAGGAAATTATGTAGTATTTCATACCACAATCCTTTGCACCACTATAAGATCCAGTGCGGAGTCTAGCACTATCTCTTTTCTTCCTCCTCCGTCAGCCGGTAACTGGGGGAGATGTCTCCTGGCTTTGGGCCTGGCTAGGTCCAAGGCCACGGGGGGATGGGCAGTCTCAGATCTGGCCAGCTGAAACTAGCCTAGCAGTGGGAGGGGGAAGAAGGAGCCCTGGGGGTCTCGGGTGTACCCTCAGGTGGGGATGGGATTTCTTTGGGTCTGCTTTGGGATCTTTCTTTGTCACTGTGCTTTTGGCTTTCTGTAAAAGTTCACTGCTTTCTATTTAAACTTTCCATCACTTTTGCAATCCGTTTGTCTGAGTGTTTATTGTTGCCAGGGGTGGGGAAGGGGGCTGCCTCAACCCAGCACATTCTTTGGTAGCAGAGGATGGTTGAGGTGGGCAGAGGATCTGCCCCCAACCCCTTTACATTTCTGGCGGAGCCAGCCAGGAGTAGGAGTTGGTTGTTGTGGCTACTCTGCAGATCGGATTGCAAAAGATAAGGGAGTTTAAATTTAGTTCTGGGCGTCGTTTTGGGTTTTTTGGCAGTTGGGGGCTCGTGTTGTTGTTGGGGCGACTGCGTTAAGTTCTTGTGGATTGCAGGGGGACTCCTAGTGCGTGACCGGTGGCACAGAGTCCCTCCTGCTATTTTCAAGCAGGGGTGGTTCTTAACCATCGGAATGGGGGCACCGCTTGAGAATGCGGGACCTGCCTTCCCCCACCTTTATTCTCTGCGGAGCGGTGTGGTGGGTGGAAGGGTAAAGCCAAGAAGCCTCCTCCCTTCCCCCTTGTAAGGTAAAAGGGAAAAGAAAAATTGAAGGGAAAGGAAAAAAAACTCACCAGCTGAATTAGCAAAGCAGTGGAGCTATATTTACAAAGCAGTGTAGGGTTTGCAGGGGAATATTTACAAATTCACAATATCTACAATATATACAAAGATATACAACAGAGTAACACAGAAATGAGAGTGACTCCCCTCGGCCGAGGGGATTCCCCACCTCCGCTCTCCCCTCTCTTCCCCCCCCTTTCCCCAGAATAGTTCGGAAAAGAAGGAGAAAGAAGAAAGAAAGAGGTTAAAAGCAGTTTGTGTTAATTGGAAGCAGTTAATACAGGCTTGGCTTTTCTTATCTTCAAGGCCGAAGTCTTGGCAGAAAGCCCAGCACAGAGATAGTTGCTGCCCAAAGGAAAGGCGGAAGCAAGACTGACCGAGAAGTGCTGGAAATGCCCATTTTCACTCCCAGTTCAGAGGGTGCTTCCTCCCACTCGTCCAATGAAATTGTTTAGACTATTCCTTCCGTTTACCAACTTCCGTCCACCATATTCCCTTTCTTAAGGGGACAGCGTCAACCGGCCACAGTCCACCCCTTCTAAACAATTTCATTGGCTGTTCATACTGTCCATCCAATCCAAAACAATATTTACAGTTCGTGAGTAAAGTTCATAGTCCATTCCGGCTATGCTCAGATGTGGATGATTCAAAAGTCCAAGAAAATCAGAAAGTGAGAAAAATGGAAAACAGTTTATTTCTTCACCGACGAAGCGAAGAAAAAGGGAAACAGGGATTCTCGGTCTCTTAGTTGACTCAGGGCCCTCAGGGATCTCAGGGTTCGTGCACCGTAAATTTCCTCGTTGATTCTTCTTTTGGGCGCGATGTAGTTGTACAGCAGTTCGAAGTTAACCTCTTTCAGCTAAAGTTAAATTTCTTTGTGGAATACACTGAATTTCACCATTCTCTTGCATTACCCAATAAGTGTGACCCGGACCTTCAGCTGAAACCACCCCTCGGACAGGTTTAGCCTCTCCTGAGGGTGAAAATACCCAAACAGTTTTACCTAACAGATTCTTTTCTCTAACCACAGGAACTCTATCACCTTCTACTTTCCGTAGCAAATCTGAATGTGCAGGTCCAGCTCGGTTCACTGAACCTCTACTATTTACCAGCCAGGTTGCTTGTGCTAAATGTTTTTCCCAGTTTTTCAAAGATCCACCCCCCATGGCTTTAAGAGTGGTCTTCAACAAACCGTTGTAGCGTTCAATCTTCCCTGAAGCTGGTGCATAGTAGGGAATGTGGAATATCCACTCAATACTGTACTCTTTTGCCCAGTTCTTTACAAGGTTGTTCTTGAAATGAGTTCCATTGTCTGACTCAATCCTCTCTGGAGTTCCGTGTCTCCACAGGATTTGTCTCTCCAGACCGAGAATGGTGTTGCGTGCAGTTGCATGTGGAACTGGATAAGTTTCCAACCATCCAGTGTTTGCCTCTACCATAGTAAGCACGTATTGCTTACCAGAACGAGAACGTGGTAGAGTGATGTAGTCAATCTGCCAAGCTTCACCATATTTGTACTTGGCCCATTTGTCACCATACCACAAGGGCTTAAGTCGTTTTGCCTGCTTAATAGCAGCACAAATGTCACAGTCATGGATGACTTGTGTGATAGCATCCATGGAAATGTCTATGGATCTGTCACGAGCCCATTGGTATGTTGCGTCTCTGCCTTGATGTCCTGACGAATCGTGAGCCCACCGAGCTAAGAACATCTCACCTCGGTGTTTCCAGTCGAGATCAAGATTAGAGTCCATGTCTACTTGAGAAACTCTTGCAGCTAGATCTGCCTGATGGTTGTGTTGCTGTTCCTCAGTAGCTTTGCTCTTAGGAATGTGAGCATCGATGTGTCTCACTTTCACTGGAATTCTCTCGATTCGATCAGCAATGTCCTGCCACAGGTTGGCTGCCCAAATGGGTATTCCTTTCCTCTGCCAACCACTCTTCTTCCAGTTCTTTAGCCAACCCCATAGAGCATTGGCTACCATCCATGAGTCAGTGTAGAGATAAAGCTTTGGCCATCTCTCACGTTCAGCTACGTCGAGAGCTAGCTGGACAGCTTTTACCTCTGCGAACTGACTGGATTCTCCTTCTCCATCTTTCGCATATGCAACTCGGCGTGTTGGACTCCATACTGCAGACTTCCATCTTCGCTTGTTTCCAACAAGACGACAGGAACCGTCTGTGAACAAAGCATATTTCTTTTCATCATCAGAAAGGTCATTGTAAGGAGGAGCTTCCTCAGCACGAGTTACTTTCTCCTCTGGAGGTTTAGCACAGTTGATGCCTTCAGGCCAACTTGAGATCACCTCCACTAGACCAGGTCTTTCAAGATTTCCCATTTGAGCTCTCTGTGTTATCAGAGCCATCCACTTAGACCATGTGGAGTCTGTGGCATGATGTGGTGTGGAACCTTTGCCTTTGAACATCCAATTCAAAACTGGTAATCTGGGAGCTAGAAGAAGTTGTGATTCAGTTCCAATCACTTCAGAAGATGCTTTTACTCCTTCATAGGCAGCTAAAATTTCTTTCTCTGTTGGAGTATAATTAGCCTCTGAACCTCTGTAACCTCGACTCCAGAAACCAAGAGGTCGTCCATGTGTCTCACCTGGAGCTTTTTGCCACAAGCACCAGGTTGGACCATTGTCACTTGCAGCCTTGTACAAAATGTTCTTAATGTCTGGACCATCTCGGACAGGTCCCAGACCCATTGCTTGAATTACCTCTTGCTTTATCTGGTCAAAGGCCGCTTGTTGTTCAGGTCCCCAGTGGAAATGGTTTCTCTTTTGAGTCACATCATACAGAGGTTTCACAAACTGACTGTATCCAGGAATGTGCAGTCTCTAAAATCCCACTATCCCCAAGAAACGTAGGGTCTCTTGCTTGTTTGTGGGACTTGCCATGGTAGAGACTCTATTTACCACATCCACTGGAATGTGTCGGCGTCCATCCTGCCATCGCACTCCCAGAAACTGAATCTCTGTGGTAGGCCCTTTCACCTTGTCTCGCTTGATGGCAAAACCTGCATTCAGAAGAATGTCAATGATTTTGTTACCTTTCTCGAAGACTTCCTCAGCAGTTTTACCCCAGACAATGATATCATCGATGAACTGGATGTGTTCTGGAGCACCGCCTTTCTCCAGAGCATCGTGGATCACTGCATGACAGATGCTTGAGCTGTGGATCCAGCCCATTGGCAGCCTATTGAAAGTGTACTGGATTCCTCTCCAGGTGAAAGCAACTTCCGTCCACCATATTCCCTTTCTTAAGGGGACAGCGTCAACCGGCCACAAGCGGTAAAAGCGGCAGGGAGTGAAGTGGGGGAGGGGCAGAGGCGGGCAGATCAAAGTCAGGTCCGTTCTCGCTGCGGGGTAGGTCCAGCCGCGGCGAGCGGGCAAGCTCGGCTCCTTATGGGCGAACGGGGACTCCAGCTGAAGGCCGTTCTCAAGGGTCCTGAGGACGTGCTCATGGCTTTCGCTGGAGGAGGCGTTTGAATGCCCGAGGGGTGGAGGCGATTTTGATTCTGTACTGCGGCGGCAGAGGTGGGCGGAGCCCTGCTGTGTGCTCAGGTGGCGGCAGGACCTGCCGTGCGCTCGGAGCGGCGAGGGCGGTCCCCGGCTGTCCACTTGAGCTGCGGTGGCGGCGGGACTGGCCGTGCGCTCGGAGCGGCGACGGCGGTCCCCGGCTGTCCACTTGAGCTGCGGTGGCGGCGGGACTGGCCGTGCGCTCGGAGCGGCGGCGGCGGTCCCCGGCCGTCCACTTGAGTTGCGGTGGCGGCGGGACCGGCCGTGCGCTCGGAGCGGCGACGGCGGTCCTGGCTGTGCGCTCGGGCTGCGGCGGCGGTGAGCACGGCCGTGCACACGGCTGCGGCGGCGGTGAGCACAGCCGTGCGCTCGGAGTGCGGCGGGGCCAGCCCTAGTCTCTTCCCCAACTTTTTCGGACGAGTTCCGAAAATGGCGCCGAGCACCTGGCTCCACCTCCCTTCTTCTCACTAGGTTGTGGTGCAGCCCCTCCCTCCGCCAGGGGAGGGTTAAGTTGTTGGATGCTGTCACGTTTGGTACGCAAACGCCTAGCGGGAAGGTGGTGTACCGTGACATGCATCTGTAGAGCCTTGGGCCGCGGCTGGAAGCGGTCAGCACTGGGCTTGGGATAGGTCCGTGCAGGGTTGTGAAAGGCTCAGCGTGCTGTTTTCCTGGAGGGGTGGAGAAGCAGTTAGAGCCTGATTGTTCTGACTGGCTTGCCCCAGGGGTGGAAATATGCCGCTGAGTAAATAGAGATGGGAATAAAGGGTTGGTTGAGAAGTTGTGAGGTTCTTTCCAGGTGACCAGGATGTCCAACGGATCCATGAAGAGCTTGCACCGCAGAAGAGTGAACTCTGCATTGCCGAGAGGTTCTACTAGATGAGGAAAGAAGAACTGGAATGGACGGACACTAGAGCCTGAATGAGAGACTGTTTGGGTGGACGCCCAGATGAAGATATGGACTTCGCCGAACATGTCAGCAGAAGATTTCTGATTTAATGATATGTTTGGGTGCAAAGGTTATGGTATGAAATAAGGGGTGGCGTGTTACAGTTTGAGCTGGGTGCCCCCTGCTGTGTTTACTTCCTGTGTCCAGAGGTCCAGCCCAGAGGGTGGACACAGGAAATTATGTAGTATTTCATACCACAATCCTTTGCACCACTATAAGATCCAGTGCGGAGTCTAGCACTATCTCTTTTCTTCCTCCTCCGTCAGCCGGTAACTGGGGGAGATGTCTCCTGGCTTTGGGCCTGGCTAGGTCCAAGGCCACGGGGGGATGGGCAGTCTCAGATCTGGCCAGCTGAGACTAGCCTAGCAGTGGGAGGGGGAAGAAGGAGCCCTGGGGGTCTCGGGTGTACCCTCAGGTGGGGATGGGATTTCTTTGGATCTGCTTTGGGATCTTTCTTTGTCACTGTGCTTTTGCTTTTCTGTAAAAGTTCACTGCTTTCTATTTAAACTTTCCATCACTTTTGCAATCCGTTTGTCTGAGTGTTTATTGTTGCCAGGGGTGGGGAAGGGGGCTGCCTCAACCCAGCACAGTGAGAAGGCAAAATGGGGTAGAAAGGATAAACTTGATAATGTTTGTGATTGCTTGCACTGTGAAGAAAAGGTACAGGAGTATTTTACACTAGTTGGAATACCCTAAGTGCCAAGGATGTTATGCCCACCTAAATGGAGCTACAGATGAAGAATGACAGACATGAATCATTGAAGTCAGGTTATTTTTTAACAAGACACACCACAATAATTAAGCTAAAGGTAGTACTGTACCCATAAGATAACTAGGATTGCTGAATGTCCTGGGTTATCTAATCTAGGATTAACTATAAATGTTGTGGTGTGTTGACTTTGGCTGGTAGCCAGGTGCCAATCAGACTGCTCTATCACTCTTCCTTCTTAGCAGGACACAGGTAGAAGATTATGATGGAAAGGTGTGGGTCAAGATAAGGACAGAGAGATCACTCAACAATATCATCACAAGCAAAACAGGCTCATCTTGGGGAAATTAACAATTGCTTGCTAATTGATATGAGAAATGGTCAATGAGAAATAACAAATCTGTAAACACCTTCTGCCCACCCCTCCTTTTTTCCCTGTCCTTAACATCAATACTGACTTTTCTACCTCCTTCCCTCGAGTTGTGCAGGACAATGAGGAACAGAGGTTTCATTCACTTCATAACTCCACCTCTGCTGTTCCTTCCTCATATTCCATTTTGGGGTCCCACTCATGGGAGACAGTGATTCACAGGCTTCTCCAACATTAATCCTTCCCTTAAATGTAGTTCTTCAAGAACTGCTCCAGCATGGGTCCTTCAAACATGTCCAGAGAACAGCAACAAAGCTGGTGAGTGGTGTGGAACATAAGCCCTATGAGGAGCATCTGAGGGAGCTGGGATTGTGTAGCCTGAAGGAAAGGAGGCTCAGGGGAGACCTTATTGCCATCTACAGCTACCTGAAGGGTGGCTGCAGCCAGGTGGGGACTGACTCCTGTCAGGAGTCTGCTCCAGTGTTGGATCTTCATGGGCTGCAGTTCTCTTCAAGGCACATGCATCTTCTCCAGCGTGGTGTAGTCTATGGGCTGCAAGTGGGCTGCTTCACTGTGGACCTTCATGGGCTGCAAAAAGACAACATGCGTCGCCATGATCTTCCTCACACACTTCAGAGGAATCTTTGCTCTGCTGCCTAGAGAGTAGAGTAGAGTAAAGTAGAGTAGAGTAGAGTAGAGTAGAATAGAATAGAATAGAATAGAATAGAATAGAATAGAATAGAATAGAATAGAATAGAATAGGTTGGAAAAGACCTTTGAGATCATTGAGTCCAACCTATCATCCAACACGATCTAATCAACTAAACCACGGCGCCCCATCCCATCTCTTCCTAAACACCTCCAGTGATGGTGCTTCCAACACTTCCCTGGGCAGCGCATTCTAATGGCCAATCACTCTTTCTGTGAAGAACTTTATCCTAAGCATCTCCTCCCTCTCCTTCTTTAGTGACCTTGTAATCTGCAGAGCTACATCTCTCATATACTCTGTCATTCCCCTGAGCGGCAATTGTGGAATAGTTTTTACCCCTATCATTAAAAAACAAAAGCAAACAAACAAAAATTAACAATTGTGTAACTTCTGCATTCTTTACAAAATGTCCTCTTCTATGTTTTTAAGCCTAACATCATCCTTATGTCATTTCATCTGCAACCAGTTTTTCTTCACCCACAGACTCTTCTAATTCTAGTACTAATTCTAGTACTGTCTGCAGCTGTTTGGTCCCATGCAATGAAGTATAGTTTCATAGTTTCATTCAGGGTTGGAAGGGACCACAAGGATCATCTAGTTCCAACCCCCCTGCCACGGGCAGGGACACCCCACACTAGATCAGGCTGGACAGAGCCTATAACCCTGATATTTCCACATATTCATGTCAAAGTTTGCTTTTTTGTCCCCCAGAAATACTCTGTGCACAAATACATTATTATTCATCAGTTTTCTTTTCCCCAAAATTTATAACTTCTGTTGTTTCCATAGTTTCAGAAAAGATCTTCCTGGATGCTAATGTACAGCACTGTACTGATCTTCATGAGGAGGCTATTCTTCACTACTTGTGTATATTACAGCTAGCATGACAGGTGTGACCGTTTGATGCTGTCCCCTTACGAAAGAGAATATGGTAGTTGGATGTTTGTAAACGAAAAGACAGATCTAAACTAATTTCATTGGTAGATTGGGAGGAAGTACCTTCTGAACTGGGAGTGCAGCAGAGTATCATGGGCATTCCTGCACTTTTCTAGTCAGTCTGTCTTCCCCCTCCTTCGGTGGCAGCAGCTCGCTGTTTCTGGGCTTTTGGCCAAGGCTTGACCTTGAAACTGATAAACTGCAAGGCCTGTATTAACTGCTTTCCAATTAACACATAACTGCTTCTAATTTTTTTTCTCTCTTCACTCTTTCGAACCCTCTCTGGGGAAAGGGGGAAAGAAGGGGGAGCAGAGGTGGGGAACCCCCTCAGCAGAGGGGGGAACTCTTATTTCTGTGCTACTTAGTTGTATATTTCTGTATATATTGCAAATACTGTAAATTCTGTGTATATATTCCCCTGCATATCCTATATTGCTTTGTAAATATACAGCACCCATTGCTTTGCTAATTCAGCTGTGAGGTTTTTTTCCTTTCCCTTCGAATTTTCTTTCCCTCTACTCAAAGTGGGGGGGAAGGGCCTGGCCTTTCCAAACCTACGACATTTTTTTCTTTCCTGGCTTACCCAACGTGCGGCAGATAATTAGCTTAAATTATTACTTGATTGATTTAGTGTTTTCTAGCTGAATTAGCAAACATGAAGGTGTTGTGGTTCGTAGAGTGACTATTCTTTTCAATTTTTGGGGCTCTGGTTTACAGATATTGTTTGGGTTTGATTTTGGATTACCTGGGTAAATATTTGGTGCGGACAATTTATCTGTGGGTTATGTATAGAGTTAGACTATGGTATGGAAAATGCGTGGATTTCTTATGGCCAGCGAGATACAGAAATGCTACCTCCACCACTCTCCCAATTGAGATAAAAGGTTTTAAGATTCCGCTGGAGGAGAGAGTAACTTTATGTGATGGCTGGGATCCAAAGGTGATTTATTTGGTGTCTATAAATGTGTTGCTGGAAATGGTGATTGCATATTTACTGTTTTCTTTGCGGCGAGAGAGAAAAATAACCAGAGCTTGTTTTGTTATTAAAACTAGATCAAAGAGAAAACGGTGTAGCTCTGGGTCAGTCCCAGAAACATCTAGCGATGAGGAGTGTGGAGAATCTGTCAGTTAAAAAGAAAGCTAAGAAGTTAATTGGAAAGGCTGCTCTAAATGACTTTGCTGTTGATTCTGGCAAGCTGTCAAAGGCGGCAGCTGGTATCAACATGGCGCCTACTCATTCTTCTACTCCTTCTCCTTCGTCTTCTTCTCCGTCGGTCATTAATGGAGCAACATCATTTCCGCCCACTCCCTCAGTGGGACCAGAAGTCACTGCCCCAGTAGCTGATTTATCTCAGGACCTGTCAGCTTCTATTAAGGTGGCTGTAAATTCAAACACAGCTCCAGTTAAGGTGGCAGTTTTGAAGACTAGAAGTGGAAAGACCAAAGCTGATGGAGAAGAAGAAATAGAGACTGACCCTGGTGAGGGGCCCTCTACTCTAAGAAATCCTGCTGAGGAGGAAGAGAAGGTTTGTTTTAAAGATCTATAGAATAGAATAGAACAGAATAAACCAGGTTGGAAGATACCTTCAAGATCATCGCGTCCAACCTATCACCCAACGCCGTCTAATCAACTAACTCATGTAACCAAGCACCCTGTCAAGTCACCTCCTGAACACCTCCAGTGACGGTGACTCCACCACCTCCCCGGGCAGTCCATTCCAATGGGCAATCACTCTCTGTGTAAAACTTCCTCCTGACCTCCAGCCTGAACTTCCCCTGGCGCAGCCTGACACTGTGTTCTCTTTTTCTGGTGCTGGCTGCCTAGGAGAAGAGACCAAGCTACTGGGAGCAAAGCAGGATAGAGATGCAGCTAGGATAGGAGCTGGTAAAAATGGTTCTCAGCTTAAAGAGATCCTTGAGAAAATGACTGGAGGACTGTTAGGACAAGTTCAGGGAGAAGAAGAGGAAGATGATATTTTAGAATGTTCCTCACCACGTGAGGAATTGCGAAATTTCCGTAAAGACTACAACAGGGCAGATAAGGAGCCAGTTCTAGCTTGGTTTAGTAGGTGTTATGAGACAGGTGCTCCAGCTCTAACAGTTGGAGACAAGTCAGCAGCTCAGTTAGGAACTCTCTCAAGGGATAATGGAATAGATAGACATTTAGGCAGGGTTCTCGGTAAGGTTAATCTGTGGATACGCCTTTTAATGGCTGTGACCGGTTGGCGTTGTCCCCTTAAGAAAGGGAATATGGTGGACGGAAGTTGGTAAACGGAAAGAATAATCTAAACTAATTTCATTGGTGAAGTGGGAGGAAGCACCTTCTGAACTGGGAGTGAACTGGGAGTGAACTGGGAGTGAACTGGGCACTCCGGCACTTCTATCTGTAGTCTTGCTTCCGCCTCTTCTTCAGGCAGCAGCTTTCTGTGCTGGGCTTTCTGCCAAGACTTCAGCCTTGAAACCGATAAGATAGAAGGCCTGTATTAACTGCTTCCAATTAACACAAAACTGCTTTTAACTTCTTTCTTTCTCTTTCTCTCTCTCTTTTCTGACCTACTCTGGGGAAAGGGGGGGAGAGAGGGGAGAGTGGAGGTGGGGAACCTTCTCTGACGAGGGGGGTTACTCTCATTTCTCTGTTACTCTGTTGTATATCTTTGTATATATTGTAAATATTGTAAATTTGTATATATTCCCCCGCATACATTACATTGCTTTGTAAATATAAAGCTCCACTGCTTTCCTAATTCAGCTTGTGAGGTTTTTTTTCCCTTTCCCTTCAATTTTTTTTTCCCTTTTACTTTACAGGGGGGAGGGAAGAGGCTTCATGGCCTTACCCTTCCAACCCACCACATTTTTTTTTTCTTGGCGTACCCAACGTGCGGCAGATAATTAGTTTAATTTATTACTTGATTGATTTAGTGTTTTCCAGCTGAATTAGCAAACATGAAGGTCTTGTGGTTTGTGGAGCGATTATTCTTTTCAATTTTTGGGGCTCTGGTTTATAGATATTGTTTGGGTTTGATTTTGGATTACCTGGGTAAATATTTGGTGCGGACAATTTATATGTGGGTTATGTATAGAGTTAGATTATGGTATGGAAAATGCGTGGATTTCTTATGGCCAGTGAGATGCAGGAATGTTACCTCCACCACTCTCCCAATTGAGATAAAGGGTTTTAGGATTCTGCCTGAGGAGAGAGTAACTTTAGGTGATGGCGGGGATCCAAAGGTGATTTATGTGATGTGTATAATTCTGCTGCTGGTGATAACTAATGTGTATTCTCTGTATTCCTGGCATCGGGAGAAAAAGGTGTCCAGAGCTTGTTTTGTTATTAAAACTAGATCAAAAAGAAAACGCCGTGGCTCTGGATCAGTCCCAGAGTCATCTAGTGACGAAGAGTGTGCAGAATCTCCGTCAGTTAAAAAGAAGGCTAAAAAGTTAATTGGTAAAGCAGCTCTAAATGACTTTGCTGCTGATTCTAGCAAGCTGCCAAGGGCGGCTGGTATCAACATGGCACCTACTCCTTCTCCTACTCCTTCTCCTTCTTCTCCGTCGGCCATTAACAGAGCAACGTCAATTCCGCCCCACTCCTCGGTGGGACCAGAAGTCACTGCCCCAGCAGCTGATTTATCTCAGGACCTGTCAGCTTCCATTAAGGTGGCTGTAAATTCAAACACAGCTCCAGTTAAGGTGGCTCCTTTAAAGACTAGAAGTGGAAAGGCCAAAGATGGAGAAGAAGAGGTGGAGACTGATCCTGGTGAGGGGCCCTCTACTCTAAGAGATCCTGCTCAGGAGGAAGAGAAGGTTTGTTTTAAAGACCTAGCTAACCTAGTGAGATCAAAGCAGGATACAGATGAAGCTAGGAAAGCAGCTGGCTAAGGTGGTTCTCAGCTTAAAGAGATCCTTAGGAGAATGACGGCAGGATTATATGGGCAAAGAATTCAGGGAGACGAGGAGGAAGATGATATTTCAGAGTGTTCTTCTCCACGGGAGGAATTGCGCTATGTCCGTAAAGATTTCACCAGGGCAGATAAGGAGCCAGTTCTAGCTTGGCTTAGTAGGTGTTATGATACAGGTGCTCCAGCTCTAACAGATGGAGACAAGTCAGCAGCTCAGTTAGGAACTCTCTCAAGGGATAATGGAATAGATAGACATCTAGGAAGGGCTCTCGGTAAGGTTAATCTGTGGATACACCTTTTTAATGGTGGTTGCCCTGAGATACCCTTCCCGAGATGACCTTCCATGGAATCCTAAACCCTGGACTACCATAGATGAGGGAATTAAGCGCTTGAGAGAATTTGCTGTTAGAGAGCTACTCTATGGTGAACATGAAACTCTGAATCCTGATGACATTCCTGTGGGTATTGGTCTTGCTAAAAAGATCATCAAACTTGCTCCTTCCAATTATGCAAACATTCTGGCAAGCAGAATTGTGTCAAGAAGTTATGGTGGAGCTTCTCCCACGGTTGGCCAATTCAGTGATCAAATGAGACAATTGGAGGATAGCATGACACGTGGTTCTTTGTTTTCACCCATTGAAACTCTGTCTGGAAAAACTGAGAGTTGCATGAAGGATCTGAAAGTTTCCATATACCAATTGGCACAGAAGGATAATTTTAATTCTCCCTCCAGGTGGATACAAGTTTCATCTGTGAGGAATACACGTCCTCCAAGGAGGTCATTCCAAAACAGGTCATTCCAAAACAGGTCGTTCCAAAACAGACCACCAAGGCAATCACGTAGAACTATTTGGATAACTCTGCGTGATCGGTTTGGTGAGAACATGAACCGCTGGAATGGCCAACCAACTTCTAATCTTTTCAGGAGACCGAGGGAATTCCAAAGAGGCAGAAACCGAGGTAGCAATACCAGAAGGGTAGCTGTTACTGCCACAGTTCCCCAGAACGAATCCTATAGCTCCAACAGTGACTCCAGTTATAATATGCAAAGTTATAACCCAGCAAACTATGTGCAATGCACATGTGCGCATGTTCCCCATAACTAGGGGTGCCCTGCCTCCCGCCAGGGGGAGGAGAGGGATAACAGAGATAATAGAATCTATTGGGATGTGTACATCCAGTGGCCTGGCACTTCACAATTTCAGAAGTACAGGGCCTTGGTTGACACAGGAGCTCAGTGCACCATAATACCATCGAATTATCAGGGATCAGAGCCCATAACTATTCTGGGAGTCACTGGTGGATCTCAAGAGTTAAGTAAGGTAGAGGTTAATATAAGTTTAACTGGTAGACAATGGAGGAAGCATACAGTTGTGACCGGACCTGATGCACCTTGTATTTTGGGAATTGATTTTCTGAGAGAAGGGCGTTTCAAAGACCCTAGAGGTTACAAATGGGCTTTTGGAGTAGCTTCTATAGAAATTGATGGACAAAAATTGAAGCTATCTGCCAGACCTGAGCTTTCTGATGAATCTGCAGTTGTGGGACAACATAAGATACAGGACATTAAATTGGTGTTTGCTTCTCAGACTGTGCATCACAGACAATACAGAACCAACCGTGACTCTTTGTTGCCCATTCAGAATCTGATTCGTCAGTTGGAGAGTCAGAAAGTCGTCAGCAAAACTCATTCACCTTTCAACAGTCCAGTGTGGCCTATGTGAAAGCAGAATGGAGACTGGCGTCTGACAGTAGACTACGGAGCCCTGAATGAAGTGACAGCGCCTATGAGTGCAGCAGTACCAGACATGATGGAGCTACAGTATGAGCTGGAATCCAAAGAGGCCAAATGGTATGCTACCATAGACATTGCTAATGCATTTTTCTCTATTCCCATAGAAGAGGAATGCAGGCCTCAGTTTGCTTTCACCTGGAGAGGAATCCAGTACACTTTCAATAGGCTGCCAATGGGCTGCATCCACAGCTCAAGCATCTGTCATGCAGTGATCCACGATGCTCTGGAGAAAGGCGGTGCTCCAGAACACATCCAGTTCATCGATGATATCATTGTCTGGGGTAAAACTGCTGAGGAAGTCTTCGAGAAAGGTAACAAAATCATTGACATTCTTCTGAATGCAGGTTTTGCCATCAAACGAGACAAGGTGAAAGGACCTACCACAGAGATTCAGTTTCTGGGAGTGCAGTGGCAGGATGGATGCCGACACATTCCAGTGGATGTGGTAAATAGAGTCTCCACCATGGCAAATCCCACAAACAAGCAAGAGACCCTACGTTTCTTGGGGATAGTGGGATTTTGGAGACTGCACATTCCTGGATACAGTCAGATTGTGAAACCTCTGTATGATGTGACTCGAAAGAGAAACCATTTCCACTGGGGACCTGAACAACAAGCAGCCTTTGACCAGATAAAGCAAGAGGTAATTCAAGCAATGGGTCTGGGACCTGTCCGAGATGGTCCAGACATTAAGAACATTTTGTACACGGCTGCAAGTGACAATGGCCCAACCTGGTGCTTATGGCAAAAAGATCTAGGTGAGACACGTGGACGACCTCTTGGTTTCTGGAGTCGAGGTTACAGAGGTTCAGAGGCTAATTATACTCCAACAGAGAAAGAAATTTTAGCTGCCTATGAAGGAGTAAAAGCATCTTCTGAAGTGATTGGAATTGAATCACAACTTCTCTTAGCTCCCAGATTACCAGTTTTGAATTGGATGTTCAAAGGCAAAGGCTCCACACCACATCATGCCACAGACTCAACCTGGTCTAAGTGGATGGCTCTGATAACACAGAGAGCTCAAATGGGAAATCTGGAAAGACCTGGTCTAGTGGAGGTGATCTCAAGTTGACCTGAAGGTATCAACTGTGCTAAACCTCCAGAGGAGAAAGTAACTCGTGCTGAGGAAGCTCCTCCATACAGTGACCTTTCTGATGATGAAAAGAAATATGCTTTGTTCACAGACGGATCCTGTCGTCTTGTTGGAAACAAGTGAAGGTGGAAGTCTGCAGTGTGGAGTCCAACACGCCGAGTTGCAGAGGCGAAAGATGGAGAAGGAGAATCCAGTCAGTTCGCAGAGGTAAAAGCTGTCCAGCTAGCTCTCGACGTAGCTGAACGTGAGAGATGGCCAAGGCTTTATTTCTACACCGACTCATGGATGGTAGACAATGCTCTATGGGTTTGGTTAAAGAACTGGAAGAAGAGTGATTGGCAGAGGAAAGGAAAACCCATTTGGGCAGCCAACCTGTGGCAGGACATTGCTGACCGAATCGAGAGAATTCCAGTGAAAGTGAGACACATCGATGCTCACATTCCTAAGAACAAAGCTACTGAGGAACAGCAACACAACCATCAGGCAGATCTGGCTGCAAGAGTTTCTCAAGTAGACATGGACTCTAATCTTGATCTCGACTGGAAACACCGAGGTGAGATATTCTTAGCTCGGTGGGCTCACGATTCGTCAGGACATCAAGGCAGAGATGCAACATACCAATGGGCTCGTGAGAGATCCATAGACATTTCCATGGATGCTATCACACAAGTCATCCATGACTGTGACATTTGTGCTGCTATTAAGCAGGCAAAACGACTTAAGCCCTTGTGGTATGGTGACCGATGGTCCAAGTACAAGTATGGTGAAGCTTGGCAGATTGACTACATCACTCTACCACGTTCTCGTTCTGGTAAGCAATACGTGCTTACTATGGTAGAGGCAAACACTGGATGGTTGGAAACTTATCCAGTTCCACATGCAACTGCACGCAACACCATTCTCGGTCTGGAGAGAAAGATCCTTTGGAGACACGGAACTCCGGAGAGGATTGAGTCAGACAACGGAACTGATTTCAAGAACAACCTTGCAAAGAACTGGACAAAAGAGCACGGTATTGAGTGGATATTCCATATTCCCTACTATGCACCAGCTTCAGGGAAGACTGAAGATAAAGTTCCGGAGTGCCCAGGATACTTTCTCCTGCACTCCCAGTTCAGAAGGTGCTTCCTCCCACTTCACCAATGAAATTAGTTTAGATTATTCTTTCCGTTTACCAACTTCCGTCCACCATATTCCGTTTCTTAAGGGGGCAACGTCAACCAGTCACACCGGTCTGGAGAGACAAATCCTGTGGAGACACGGAACTCCAGAGAGAACTCATTTCAAGAACAACCTTGTAAAGTACTGGGCAAAAGAGCACGGCATTAAGTGGATATTCCATATTCCCTACTATGCACCAGCTTCAGGGAAGATTGAACTCTACAACGGTTTGTTGAAGACCACTCTTAAAGCCATGGGGGGTGGATCTTTGAAAAACTGGGAAAAACATTTAGCACAAGCAACCTGGCTGGTAAATAGAGGTTGGTGAACCGAGTTGGACTTGCACATTCAGATTTGTTACAGAAAGTAGAAGGTGATAGAGTTCCTGTTGTTAGAGAAAAGAATCTGTTAGGTAAAACTGTTTGGGTATTTTCACCCTCAGGAGAGGCTAAACCTGTCCGAGGGGTGGTATCAGCTGAAGGTCCAGGTCACACTTATTGGGTAATGCAAGAGAATGGTGAAATTCAGTGTATTCCACAAAGAAATTTAACTTTAGCTGAAAGAGGTTAATTTCAAACTGTTTTACAGCCAAATCGCGTCCAAAGGAAGAATCTACGAGGAGTCTACGCTGTACGAATCCTGAGGACCCTGGGAGCCCTGAGTCAACTAAGAGACCCTGAGAATCCCTGTTTCCCTTTTCCTCGCTTTGTCGGCAAAGAAAAGGACTGTTTTCCATTTTTCTCATTTTCTGATTTTCTTGGACTTTTGAATCATCTACATCTGAGTATAGCTGGAGTGGACTATGAACTTTACTCACGAACTGTAAATGTCGTTGTGGATTGGATGGACAGTATGAACAGCCAATGAAATTGTTTAGAAGGGGTGGACTGTGACCGTTTGAGGCTGTCCCCTTAAGAAGGAGAATATGGTAGTCGGATATTTGTAAACGAAAAGACAGATCTAAACTAATTTCATTGGTCGATTGGGAGGAAGCACCTTCTGAACTGGGAGTGCAGTAGAGTATCCTGGGAATTCCTGCACTTTTCTAGTCAGTCTGTCTTCCCCCTCCTTCGGTGGCAGCAGCGCGCTGTTTCTGGGCTTTCGGCCAAGGCTTGACCTTGAAACTGATAAACTGCAAGTCCTGTATTAACTGCTTTCCAATTAACACATAACTGCTTCTAATTTTTTTCTCTTTTCTCTCTTTCTAACCCTCTCTGGGGAAAGGGGGAGAGAAGGGGGAGCAGAGGTGAGGAACCCCCTCAGCAGAGGGGGGAACTCTTATTTCTGTGCTACTTTGTTGTATATTTCTGTATATATTGTAAGTACTGCAAATTCCGTGTATATATTCCCCTGCATATCCTATATTGCTTTGTAAATATACAGCATCCATTGCTTTGCTAATTCAGCTATGAGTTTTTTTTCCTTTCCCTTCAAATTTTCTTTCCCTCTACTCACTGGAGGGGGAAGGGCCTGGACTTTCAAACCCTACGACAACAGGGTGCCGAACATTTGAAACAATCAGATGCTTCAAAAATATACATATGAAATAGGAAAAAATCAGGGTTAGCAGCATGTATTTTGGCAGATTTTTGTAGGGACGGGTGAAAAAAGTGCAGATTAAATAGGAACTGGATATGTCATGAAACAGTACCCAGTTCATTGTAGTATTGCATGAATATCACACAACCGTTTTTTTAATGACTAATGGGCTTGCACTTTGGAGGTGGTGAGATGACTTATGTTAATGATTCAAATTTTGTATTAGGAAAACAGATGGGGATATTTGAATTTGCTGAAGAATTCCAGAAAGATTTCACCACATAGGAGAATCTTGCTTGTCTGTGATTTGAAAGAAATGCAGTGTGAAGAGAATACTGAAGTCAAATATTCAAGGAAATATATTTCAGCATGGCAAAAGGAAAGATGATGTGTCTGTATTGACCATGCCTTTCACATTCTAATAAATTTTGGTCCACAGAAATAGGTTTGCTATTTCTTCCCTTCCTTCAGCACAAAACATGGAGTAGAACTGAACGCTTATCCTTGTGACAGTAATAAATGCATGTAACAAACTGTAAATGTCATGTCTCATCCCTGTGGACTATATATATGAGATCACAACATGCCTTCAAATTCATCTTTTTATTTAACTTAAAAACCCAGTTGGTCAAGTTGTCACACAAATATCTTCAAAGACCAAGAATTCATTCCCATGAACTCCAGACATTAAACAGTTGCAGATCACAAATTTCTGTGGAGAAAAAGCATGCTTTTCCTCCCTCATGACCAGAAGAGAGAAGAGATTTCACTATTCCAAACATTCCTCCAGCTTGCAGGCTGTTAATGAAAGTTCACATTACTTAGATAAGTGTCTGGCTTTTGTTACAGGGAATGAGCAACTCCACTGACAAAACAAAGGAATCTGGAGGTTTGAAGTGTGGAAAATTCTTGTGGTAGCAATAGATGTATAAGCGTCAGAGGCAGCAAGCGGTTCATGTTCACTGCTGTTTCAATAAGTGCCTTGCAGCACAGTGAGATTTCATTGCATAAAATCTGATCCAGTTCGCTGTTCTGAAGGCAAGAAGGCTCTGCCTGAATTAGGTACTTACAATTAGGAGGGCTGACTGAACATATATCTTCAAATGAGGAAAAAAGGGAGAAATAACTACAATGTTGTGGTGAAGGCACATTATGCCCCAATACTGAATCTTGTCCCAGCATGTGGGCAAGTTCCCCCTCCCTCCAGGAGGAAGACAAAAGCCAAGGCATTAGCCAGGCTTGCACGCACCCAGCGTATGCAGTGCTCATGCTGACACCAAGTATGGGCATATTCTAGCTTCACGCTTTCTATAGGCTGAAGCCAGTTTTTTATGAGAGTGCCCATTGGTCAAGCCCAGCCTCGAGGAATGTATAAGTGTCACCCCAGTTGGTGAACACGTTGCCCCCTCATTTACTTTGTCTCTGTGCTTGCTCGAGAGAGTAACTCTCGAGCTGCAGCCTTTGCCATTGAGCTTATTGTTGTTAGCTTCTGTTATACATGCACGCATACTGGAAGCCTCTGCATCGTTGAAGAAGCCCAGAGGGAGGACCTTCGCTGAGCCTGAGGAGTTCAGCGTTGCTGCAGCCGGCCGTGCCGACCGGGAGAGCCCATCGTGCCACCGGAGGACTGGACCAAACCCCCGAGGGTAAGATCTGCCCAGTTACCGGGGAGAAGGGACTTGATCAATACCGAGTCCACGTATGCTTAGCCCCACCGTAGCGGGAGAGACGCCGCCGAGTGCCGCTCTGAGGAGCCGCCGAGTGCCGCTCTGAGCCCTGTGAATACCAGGGAAAACCAAAGCATTGTTCGTGCTTATACTGCACCGAATCTGGGACCACTACGAGAGTCCTGTTGCTCCTTTAACCTCATTAAAGAGAATCCGCCGCCTAACGCAGCCGCATTCTCTCCCTGGGGCTGTTTGCATCAGCCCCGAGAACCGCCGTGGTTGGGCCAACCCCCGTAGCTTCGCCTGCTTCCGTCGTTCGAGCCCACCTACCGGCCACCGTCGTCCCGCCCTGCCGTGTGAGCCGACTTCTGAGGGCCGATCCCACGGACCGACCCCGACCAGGACCGATCCCTGTTGTCTGAAGGGGATTGAATATCGTCCACGTGCTTTCCACCCACTAGCACTCAGTTCAAAGTATCCGCGTCTAGCAGAGTAAGCGCTGACGCATAGAAAGATTGTAATATTGCTGTGTATAGCCAGAAGCCGCCCGCGTCCCGCCGAGTCTTCATCTAGTGGCCAAGCGGCAGAACTGCACCCTTCGTTAATATAGAAAGGGTTTATAGATAGTTCAATTACGTTATAATCATAACACTAAGCCACTTGTGGAATCTATTTCACGAACGTGCACTAGAACATGTATATAAGTTGGTGATTCATCGGTTATGAATAGATTCATAATTAATAAAATAATATTTTTCATAATTCATATTTCGTATTCATAAATTTATAGCCTCTTCACCACAAATGTA
Organism: Melanerpes aurifrons; assembly: GCA_011125475.1. NCBI lineage: Eukaryota > Metazoa > Chordata > Aves > Piciformes > Picidae > Melanerpes > Melanerpes aurifrons. Next base: position 803,685 of record WWNC01000152.1, read on the forward strand.
CATGCTGTCCGTGCTGTCAAAACAAGTATTATTTTTGCACATGTGTGTAACTTTTGTAATATTTCTATTTTTAAACAATTTTGGAAGTACCAGATCCATCTATTTTCTGGCTTCACTTGTGAAAGTCTAAGCCAAGGGACTTGGCATCTTGAATGTTTTTGAAAGCATCAAGATTTTCAGAAACTTGTTCTTTGACCCTGACAAATGGCAAGAAAAAGAAATTCATTCTGTATGGTTTTGACACAGAATTTTCATTAAAAAATTGTGAATAAGTCTCTTGGAACATAAATGAGCTCCACAACTAGCTTAAGTCATAGGATCCAGTTGGATGACTGCCAAAATTCAGCTGGAGAATATTTTCAGGTTGACAGTGCAACGTTGGCAAAAGTATTTATGAATTAGATTAAGAATATAATTCTCTTTAAAAAACCCTACATGCTGTCAGAAGTTTAATAAATTATTGTGAGGGGGTTTTTCCCCCCTTTTTATTTTTTAACATATGTATCAGACTACAATATTTAGGGAACTCAGTCAATAAGCAGTAAAAAAAGGTCTGAGGTGTTAGAATTTACTAATAATCTTATTTTCCTAATTTATCCACATAGAAATAATTATGGAAGTTATGTTACATTTAACCAAGGTGAAATATATGTTTAAGAACCATTGGCTTTGTCTCTTCATGGCATTTATGCATACACCTGCCTTTTGTGTCCTTGAATAGTCCTGGTAACTCACAAATGTGCTTACTTTCTCTGCTGAATCACTGCTTTGTTTGATAGTCTTCTGCTGCATTCAGCATTCTGCCTAATAATAGAAAATGGAGGGCTGAATATTGTGGGTAGTTGTATTGGGTTTACATGGCAAAGTTTTGGTAGCAGGAGGGAGGGGGATAGCCTGCAGGGGTGGCTTCTGTAATATAGTGCCAGGAACTGTGCTATTCTTAAAAACTAGTAAAATTTTGTAGTGCTAGTGCACTTCTAAAGTGACAACGTGTCTCCATGAGCCAGTTATCATCTTGTTAGTGTTCTGAAAATGCTGGTCTTCAACCTTACTATTCCAAAATGATTAAAGATTCTTCCAATATAAATCAGAAACTAGATCTATGAACCTATCTCTCATTTAGGCAATAGAGGTAAGAGAAAAGAGGCTGCTTTATCTTTTATTTTTAACTACAGAGGCAGATAATCTGCAGTAATTATCTTATCTATCGTTTTTCTGTACCTTTTGACATCTTCAATAATTTTGCATTGATTTCCATAACTTGAATTGCTTGTTTGAAACAGTTTGGGGCAGGTAATGGAAAAGGAAATAAGGATTTTCTGAAACAGGAAAAATATCCTGACTGACTTAGAATAAACAATAGAATAAACCAAACCAGGTTAGAAGAGACCTTCAAGATCATCACGTCCAACCCATCAACCAATCCAACCCACCTAAACAACTAAACCATGGCACTAAGCACCCCATCAAGTCTCCTCCTGAAAACCTCCAATGACGGCGATTCCACCACCTCCCCGGGCAGCCCATTACAATGGACAATCACTCTTTCTGTATAGAACTTATTCCTAACATCCAACCTGAACCTCCCCTGGTGCAGCCTGAGACTGTATCCTCTTGTTCTGGTACTGGCTGCCTGGGAGAAGCGACCATCATCCACCTGACTACAACCTCCCTTCAGGTAGTTGTAGAGAGCAATAAGGTCACCCCTGAGTCTCCTCTTCTCCAGGCTAAGCAATCCCAGCTCCCTCAGTCTTTCCTCATAGGGCTTGTGTTCCAAACCCCTCACCAACTTCATTGCCCTTCTCTGGACTCGTTCCAGCAAGTCAACATCCTTCCTAAACTGAGGGGCCCAGAACTGGACACAGTACTCGAGGTGTGGCCTAACCAGTGCAGTGTACAGGGGCAGAATGACCTCCCTGCTCCTGCTGGCCACACTGTTCTTAATGCAGGCCAGGATGCCATTGGCCCTCTTGGCTGCCTGGGCACACTGCAGGCTCATGTTCATCCTCCCATCGACCAGTACCCCCAGGTCCCTCTCTGCCTGGCTGCTCTCCAGCCACTCTGACCCCTGTGCATGTAGCCCTGCATGGGGTTGTTGTGGCCAATGTGCACAACCCGGCACTTGGATGTGTTAAATCTCATGCCGTTGGACTCTGCCCATCTGTCCAGCCTGTCGAGGTCCCTCTGCAGAGCCTCTCTACCCTCCAGCAGATCAACTCCTGCCCCCAGCTTGGTGTCGTCAGCAAATTTACTGATGATGGACTCAATGCCCTCATCCAGATCATCAATAAAGATGTTAAAGAGCACAGGGCCCAGCACTGACCCTTGGGGCACACCACTAGTGACTGGCTGCCAGCTGGATGTGGCACCATTCACCACCACTCTCTGGGCTCAGCCCTCCAGCCAGTTCCTAACCCAGTGCAGTGCAGTGTGTCCTTATAGAAGGACTTTTTGGTATCCTTCACAGTAGAGGCCAGTTTAAGTTCCAAATGTGCTTTTGCCTCCGTAATTTTCTTCCTACATGATTTGGCAACATCCTTAAAATTTCCGTGGGTTGCCTCACCTTTCTTCCAAAGATGATACACCCTCTTTTTTTCCCTTAGTTCTGTTAAAAGTTCATTAACCATCCAGGCTGGCCGTCTGTCCCGATGGTTCATCTTCCGGCACATTGGCACAGCCAACTTCTTTTTACAAGTCTTTGTCTGTTTGTTTAGCTCATTTTTACAAGGAAAAGAGACATATATTTATGTCAGTAGTTATACAAGAAGTAATATGCTTATAGGATAATCTTTATGTGTTAGCGCCCTTAGAGTAATTGTTTAATATTTGGATGATTCTGACAAATTTCAAAGAAGAGAAGAGGCTTCCAAGATAAAGATTACCAGATCATCAGAAGGAATAAACCCTTGTATTTACATGGGTAGGTAAACATCTCCCAGCTCAGGAGGAGGTCTTCTTGCTACCCCTCTTAGCTTGACTAAATAATGAGAATTCAATTATCTCGTGGTCACTGGCCCCTAAACACCCTCCGACCACCACATCACCCACCAGCCCTTCCCTGCTGGTGAAGAGGAGGTCAAGCATAGCCTTGTCCCCGGTAGGCTCTCGCAGCACCTGGGATAAGAAGCTGTCCTCCATGCATTCTAAGAATCTCCTAGACTGTCTCCTCTCTGCTATGTTAAGATCCCAGCAGATGTCAGGCAGGTTGAAGTCGCCCATGAGAACAAGGTCCGGAGATCTTGAGACAGTCCTAAGCTGCCTATAGAATGCTTCATCAACATCTTCCTCCTGGTTGTGTGGTCTATAACAGACTCCAACCAGGGTGTCTGCCCTGTCAGTCTTCCCTCTAATTCTTACCCACAGGCACTCAACCCGATCGTCCCTAATCTCCGTCTCAATGGCATCTAGTGCCCCCCTGATGTACAGGGCCACCCCTCCACCCCTTCTTCCTTGCCTGTCTCTCCTGAAGAGCCTGTAGCCATCAATTTCAGCACTCCAGTCATGTGAGTCGTCCCACCACGTCTCTGTGATGGCAACTACATCATAACTTTCCTGCTGCAGCAAGGCTTCCAGCTCCTCCTGTTTGTTACCCATGCTTTGTGCATTAGTGTACATGCACTTCAGCCGGGCTGCTGGTTTCACCTCTGACTCTAGCTTGTCGCCCCCAGACTCTTGCCTGAGGGGACTAGTTTCAGCCCCTTCCCCCTTCGAAACTAGTTTAAAGCCCTGTCGATGAGACCTGCCACTTCCCTTCCCAGGATCTTTTTACCTTTGGGGGACAAGCCGTTCTCATATACTGTGACCTTTCCCCTTCTCTGGGACAGATGTACTCCATCTGTTGCCAGCTGGCCTGGTGCAGTAGAAAGTTTTCCAAGATCGAAAAACCCAAAATTCTTTTGACTGCACCAGCCTCTAAGCCACTTGTTAACTATAGCTGCTGACCTGCTTCTTACGGTATTACCTCCTGCAACTAAGGGTATTGATGAAAAAATTATTTGTGCCCCTGACCCCTCAACCAGGTCTCCCAGGGCCCTGACGTCATCTTTGATAGCCCTGGGAGTTCTGGTTGCAACATCATCATTCCCTAACTGCATAACTAGTAAAGGATAGTAGTCAGAGGGCTGCACCAGGCTAGGTAGCCTTCTGGTAACATCATTAATTTGGGCTCCTGGCAGACAACAGAGTTCCCTATGAGATGGGTCAGGCTGACATATGGGGCCCTCCATTCCCCTCAGAAGGGAACCACCAATAACAATTACCCTCCTCTTTTTTTTGAGGGAACAGGTCCTGATGCCAGGGGAAGGCTGCTTAACCTTAGTCTGCTTTGCCTTTGGCTGTTTAACCTTAGGCTGTTTAGCCTCAGGGAGAACCCCAGATGGTGTGTCCTCCAGCATCAGGATCACCTCACCCTCGGTCTCCAGTGCCTCATACCTGTTTTCCAAGAGCAGCGGGGAAGGTGAAGGGAGGCAAGGAGGTTTTAGTTTGTGTCTTTTGAGAGGAACCTGCGTCCATTCCCCTCTGCTTTTTGGATAACCAGCCTCTGCTGGGGGAGCCTGCAGAGCCTGCTTACTCTGATTCAACTCATTCCTCCTCTGGTTCATCTCTGTCCTCCTTTGGTTCATCTCTTTGCTACATTCCCTTACATTTCTAAGGCTAGCAACCTCATCCTTCAGTCTGGCCACCAGATTAAGCAGATAGTCAACCTGCTCACACCTTATGCAAGAGTTGCCCCCACTACCCTCCTTCTCAAGAGCCAGGCTCCAGCACTCTCTACAGCCAGATACCTGGACAGCTACCTGCTTGTGTTCTACCTCAGTCTGGGTTGACACTGATTTTTTTAGGGAGATTTTGCTGCGAGTTACAACCATGCCTGTCCCTGGCCACAGCACCTACTGCACAAAAAAAAAAATAATTAAAAAAAAAATTTAGAAAAAGTGCGGCGGCGCGTGAGAGCACGAGAGAGTACAAGAGAATACGGGCTGCTTGACGAACAGAGCCCCCGTGAGCCCCAGCAAACCCTATTAAATTCAGCCGCTCCCGCTGCTGGGATCATGAGTCTGACCACGTGAAAGGACAGCTGCTCCTGCCTCGCGGCAAATCTCTGCAGTGTCGGCGATTCCCGCAGCCCGAAAAGGAGAGCAGCGGCCGGTCCCTGGCGGCTGCTGGTCTTGGTGCTGTCCCGAGAGGGTTGCCCGACAAACATTTGCATGCACTACTAAGATAGCTAGACATTGTAAAAGGCAATGCTTGGAAGCATGTCAAATGTTCTTAGATAAGTGGGAGGCTCCTGAAGTGCAAAAGCATTATTAGCAATCATACTTACCAAACCTTTTAAGAGTCTAAAGGGTCATGGTATTATTTAATAATATTTTTTTCAATTAACAGATTTATTTTGAATATTCTTTTCTCTATGCATATAGTTTCATAGTTTCATTTAGGGTTGGAAGGGACCACAAGGATCATCTAGTTCCAACCCCCCTCCCATGGGCAGGGACACCCCACACTAGATCAGGTTGGACAGAGCCTCATCCAGCCTGCTCTTAAACACCCCCAGGGACGGGGCCTCAACCACCTCCCTGGACAACCCATTCCAGGGTCTCACCACTCTCATGGTGAAGAACCTCCTCCTCACATCCAGCCTGAATCTCCCCACCTCCAGCTTCATTCCATTCCCCCTAGTCCTATCACTACCTGAGATCCTGAGAAATCCTTCCCCAGCCTTCCTGTAGGCCCCCTTCAGATACTGGAAGGCCACAATTAGGTCACCTCGGAGCCTTCTCTTCTGCAGACTGAACAGCCCCAACTCCTTCAGTCTGTCCTCATAGGAGAGGTGCTCCAGCCCTCTGATCATCCTTGTGGCCCTTCTCTGGACACATTCCAGCACCTCCACATCCCTCTTGTAATAGGGGCTCCAGAACTGGACACAGTACTCCAGGTGGGGTCTCACCAGGGCTGAGTAGAGGGGGAGGATCACCTCCCTCGACCTGCTGGACACATTTCTCCTGATGCAGCCCAGGATCTGATTGGCTTTGTGGGCTGCAAGTGCACACTGAGAGCTCATGTTGAGCTTTTTGTCCACCAGCACCCCTAAGTCTCTCTCCTCAGGGCTGCTTTCCAGCCAGTTACTGCCCAGCCTGTATTTGTGCCTGGGATTGCCTCGACCCAGATGCAGGACCCTGCACTTCCTCTTATTGAACCTCATGTGGTTGGCTTGTGCCTACCTCTCCTGCCTGTCAAGGTCCCTCTGGATGGCCTCCCTTCCCTCCAGCGTGTCTGCTGCACCACACAGCTTGGTGTCTGTGAGAGTCTAATAAGTTTGTCTCTCTCTATGTGAGTCAACAAAGATAAAGTGATAGCAGAGCCACTGGAAAGAAGGTGGAAAGAATCCTGTCCACCAATCCTGGATGCAAATCAGCTTGTGATTGCATCGTGATAACACGGGACTACAACAATGGACCCAAGGACCCAGCCATCACGCTTTCTGGGCAGGGTGGTTTCCGCCCATCAAGTACCTTGGGCAGGGTGATACGATGGTTTCCACCACCTGTGTAAAGGAATGTGGGAGGACTTGTCTGAATGGGGGGGGGGGGGGACGGAGGCCCCCCTTGCCTCCATCCAAAAATCTTGCCCACATACACAGCAATACACAGAAAGATTTCCGGGGGAACAGATACCTGGATTATTTCCTTGCCTCTGGAATACCTGACATACCAACACCTGCCTGAGGACTAAAAAACTGTATAAAAGACTTGAGCAACTACTGGTTTGTAGAGAGAAACAGAGGAGAGAAACAGAGGAGAAAAACGGGGAGAAAAACGGAGATGAAGGAAAACAGAGGAGACGGGCCAGGCCACTGAGAAGCCGGGACAATGCTGCTCCGGAGAAAAGAAGCTGCGCGGAGGACCACAGCTCCAGTCAAATCCTCAGCACCCTTTCTCTACAGACCCAGGCTGCCCAGAGGAGCCTCAGCACCGTTCCTGTATCAACCCAACATCTCCCCAGAGGACCACAGCTGTTTTCCAGCAAAAGCCTCACCACGGTTACTCTACAAACCCAACATCTCCTGCAGTACCTTTCCTCCATAGACTTTAACTGTCTTGGGGGGGATGAGGGGTGTGGTAATATAATTCCTTTCCTCTTCTCCCTCTCTCTATCTCTCGTCTCTCTCTCCCTCTTTATTTTCTCCCTCTCCCTTTCTTATGTCCACTTTATTTATCTAATAAATAGTCTAGCTGTTGATACTTTGGCCTCGTTTGTGCCTCTAATTTCACAACACGGGAATATTTAAAAGAACTGTGTCTCCGGACCGAGACATCTAATGTCTCCGGACCGTGACAGTGTCATCAGCAAATTTGCTGAGGGTGCACTCAATGCCACTGTCCATGTCACCCACAAAGATGTTGAACAAGACAGGTCCCAGGACTGATCCCTGAGGGACTCCGCTTGTCACTGGCCTCCACTGGGACATGGACCCATTGACAGCCACTCTTTGGGTGCGGCCATCAAGCCAGTTCCTTATCCATCTAGTGGTCCACCCATCAAACCCATGTGTCACCAGTTTGGAGACCAGGATGTGGTACGGGACAGTGTCGAATGCTTTGCTCAGGTCCAGGTAAACGACATCAGTTGCTCGCCCCTCATCTATTAATTTTGTCACCTGCTCATAGAAGGCCACCAGGTTGGTCAGGCAGGATTTGCCCTTGGCAAAGCCATGCTGACTGTTCCCAATCACCTCTTCACTATTCTTCTGAGCGAGTAGTGACTCCAGGAGGATCTGCTCCATGATCTTCCCAGGCACAGAGGTGAGACTGACTGGTCTGTAGTTCCCTGGTTCCTCCTTCTTACCCTGTTTGAAGATGGGGGCAATGTTTCCCCTTTTCTAGTCTGTGGGGACTTCCCCAGATTGCCATGACTTTTGAAATATAATAGAGAGGGGTTTAGCAATCTCATCTGCCAGTTCTCTCAGCACCCGTGGGTGTATCCCGTCGGGTCCCATGGACTTGAACACTTTCAGGTTCTTCAGGTGATCACGAACCTGATCTTCACTTACAATGGGCAGTTCTTCCTCCCCGTCCCTGGCTTTGACTTCCATAACATCAGGAGCGTGGCTAGAGGCCCTTGCAGTGAAGACTGAGGTAAAGAAGTTATTAAGTACCTCAGCCTTTTCCTCATCACTTGTGACCATGTCACCATTTTCCTTTCTGAGGGGGCCCACACCTTCCCTAGTCGTCTTCTTCCCATTAATATACCTGTAGAAGTTCTTAGTGTTCCCTTTAATCTCCCTGGCTAGATTCAATTCAAACTCTGCTTTGGCTTTCCTAACCAGGGCTCTTGCTGCTCGGGCAGCTTCCTTATATTCCCCCTGTTCTACCTGTCCTTCTCTCCACTTCCTGTAGAGTTTCCTTTTAAGTAATAGTGTGTCCAGTAGCTCCTTGCTCAGCCAGGCAGGCCTCCTAGCGTTCTTACCTGCTTTTCTCTTTGTTGGTATACAGAGCTCCTGGACACAGAGGAGGTGGTCCTTGAATATTGACCAGCTGTCCTGGGTCCCTCTTCCCTCCAGGGCTTTGTCCCACGACACTTTGGCTAGCAGATCCCTGAAGCAATCAAAATCTGCACGCCTAAAGTCTAGGGTCGTGAGCTTGGAATACTTCTTCCTGATTGCCCTGAGGATGTTAAATTCAACTGCTTCATGGTCACTGCAGCCAAGGCCATCTCTGAGCCTCACATTGCTTACCAGCCCTTCCCTGTTGGTGAGAACAAGGTCCAGCCTAGCACCTTTTCTTGTTGGTTCCTCTCCCATTTGGAGGAGGAAGTTGTCTTCTATGCAGTCCAGGAACATCCTGGATTGCTGGTGCCTTGCTGTGTTGTCCCTCCAGCAGATGTCCGGGTGGTTGAAATCACCCATGAGGACCAGGGCTTGTGAGGTGGATGCTGCTTCTATTTGCCTGTGGAGGGCCTCATCTTCTTGGATCTGCTGGTCAGGTGGCCTGTAGGAGACCCCCCACAGTAATATCTCCTTCCCCTGTCCTGCCTTTAATTTTAACCCATACGCTCTCAACCAGCTCATCATCCCTCCCCAGGTGGAGCTCCACTGATTCCAACTGGCTATTGATCCTGATGGATCAGGACCTCCAACTCCTCTTGCTTATTGCCCAGGCTGCGTGCATTGGTGTACATGCATCGCAGCTGGGTTCTTGAATTCTCAATTGCCCCTAATTTGTGCCCTACTCTTTCCTCTGCAGAGGGACCAATTGCCTCACCCACCCCCTTCAGACCTAGTTTAAAGCCCTCCTAATGAGCCCTGCCTACTCCAGTGCCAGGACTCTCTTACCCCTTCTAGATAGATGCACCCCATCGGGACCCAGCGGGTCAGGTGCGGTGAAAGTTGTCCCATGATCAAAGAACCCAAAGTTCTGCCTCTGGCACCATCCCCTGAGCCAATTGTTGATGGTATGGGTTCTCCGATTCCTCTCAGTGTACACCCCTGCCACTGAGGGAACTGAGCAGAACACCACTTGAGCTCCTGCCCCATCAATCAATTGTCCAAGGGCCCTGAACTCCTTCTTAATCGCCCTGGTGCCCTTCTTGTCAATCTCATCACTCCCAGCCTGTATCACCAGCAGAGGGTAATAGCCAGTGGGCTGGATTAATTTAGGGAGTCTCCTTGCAATGTCCCTAACCCGTGCCCCGGGTAGGGAGCAGACCTCCCTGTGGGATGGGTCGGGATGACATATGGGTCCCTCAGTACCCCCCAGGAGAGAGTCCCCAACAACTATAACCCTTCTCCTTTTCTTTGTGGAGCTGGTCGTTATAGCTGGTGGGGACCGCTTGGGCTTAGGCTCCTCCCCGGAGCTGGTTGCTATAGCTGGTGGGGACTGCTTGGGCTTAGGCTCCTCTCTGGAGCTGGTCGTTATAGCTGGTGGGGTCTGCTTGGCCTTAGGCTCCCCTCTGGATGCCTGCTTCTCAGCCTCAGCCCTCTCATCCCCACTGCCCTCAGCTTGCAGGGCCTCATACTTATTATGCAAGGGCAGCAGAGGAGGAGGAGAGGATCGGGGTGGATTTGTCTTGCCACCCCTGGCAGGGACCTGTATCCATCCCTCTCTGTTTCCAGGGACTCTTCCCTCAGCAGGGGAGATCTGCAGAGCCTTCTCCCACAAGTCTAACTCCTTTTCACTTTCCCTTATTGTCCTTAGCCTAGCTACCTCTTCCTTCAGCTCGGCCACTTCGTCCTTTAGCTCTGCCACCAGGCTGAGGAGAAAATTCACCTGGTCACATCTGACACAGGTGTCCTCTCCCTCCCCTTCTATTCCAAGTGCCAGGCTGAAGCACTCTCTGCAGCTGGCAGCCTGGACTCCAGCATGCTGGTAAAACAGCTCTGTCTGGGCAGATGTTGCTTTTCTACCCTTCATCCAAGTGACGACCATGGTGCAACGTTTGTGATTTTTTTTGGTGGTGGGTTTTTTTGTTTTGGGTTTTGTTTTTTTTTGTCAACCAGCTGATAGGCTAGCTAGTGAACCAAAATGGCGCCACGCGCACAGCCCGGGCGGTATTTAAAAGTGCTGCGGCTGACGTCAGGTTCCCGTACCCGTGCAGGCTCACGTGAGCACGATCCTGCTGGCTCCTCCCCCTACCAGGAGTCCTCCCGACCCACGAAACCCTGAAAGGAATGCAAAAAAACCCCGAGAAAAACTCACCGTTCAAGCGGAGCGGTTCCGAACAAGTGGTCTCGATCAGCTAGCAAACCAAAATAGTCCTTCTGGAGGACTTTTATCTATGGTTAAGACATCCAGTCTTAAACCCACAACAATATTTAAGTAAAAGTTACTCACCTCATCTCACTTTAAAGCCAGAGGTTAGATACAGGGAATCTTCAGGGAGTAACTGATATCTTGTGACTCACAATGACATGATTCCTCTCTGTGTATACCTTTCTCTCCATTCTCTGCAGAAGATTAAACAAAAAAACTTTCAACTATCTAAGATCAGCTGTGATGAACCTTCATGTGTGCCCCATTGCTGAACTGAACTGAGCAAACTTGAACCTAAACTCAGTATAATCATTTTGTCATGGGTTGACTTCACTGGAGTCACTACAGGTGTATAGCAAAATAGGCTTGGGTGCAGAGGTAAAGTATCACAGGTGAATGGTTTGAACATATTCTGTGCCAAGGGGCTGAAAGAAATTAGTGTGTCAAAGCCCAGCAACAATTAGCAAATAAGAAGAAAAAGAAAAAAAAGAAAATAAAACAAGCAAGCAAGAAAGTGTGATAACAGATCAACATAAAACAAACATTTCCCCAGGCTAAAAATACCTTCTTTTTCAGTTACAGAACCCTTCTTTGTTTCAAGTGTTATTCAGGCATTCCATTTCTCCTAAAATTACAAGAATTCTTCCTGTTCTACATCCAGTTCAATCGAGTCATCTTTTATAGCAAATATTATCTGGTTTCTTTTCCTCATTCTAGCAATAGAGAAGAGCTCCAACACTGACAGATTCAGTCATCTGAATTACAGAAGGAATCATCAGCTGTCCTAGAAGCAGTAACAATAGGCACCTTCAAAGTCTGCAGTGTTTTGAAAGATATTTCTATCAGCAGAGAGATTTTCACTATAAATTAAGAATATTATTTCAATCTTAAAATATATATATATATTCTGAACTGTGCTACTGTGCTCTTTGTATTACATCTTCTTGAAAATTGCCATTACTTTTGTTTCTACAAAGCCTGTACACAACAAACTTATTACGGCTCAATAATACTACAAGATTTTCAATGATCCAAAAAACAGGCCCTGGATTTGCAATGGTACCTGATCTTTGAGGTCTCTTCCAAACGGATGTTTTCTGTGACTCTCTAACAATCAAAAATCTGTCTGTTCATATAAATGATCTATAGCCATATTTAATAACAAACATAAAGAAGCTCAGCTCAACAATAAAGCATGGCCTAGTTGTACTGGTAGTTGTAGTGGATATGCCCTCAGAAATGAGCGGCAGATGTATCAATGAAAATATAAGTTTATTTTTATATATATACAAACTCTGTAACGGGGTATTTACAATCACCCTTCACAGGTATCAATATTCGGTTAGCGGAACTATCTTTACAGAATGTTATGTATGGGCACTTAAATCAAAATGATTCACAGAACTTATAATCGAAACTGAGTCAGAGAGTGGCGGGAGAGGGGTTGGTCAGTGACTGGCAACCCTCCATCCGGAGCAATTTAAACGCTACCCTAACTGAAGCTCTGTAAAGAAGGTTTGGCTTACTCACAAGCTGAGAAATTCGTGTAGTCTTTCCTTAATAATGTTTATAGTCCAGAGAACGTGGCACGGATGTGCTGTAATAAGGAGACAGGAAATGGCGCCGGCCGCGTGGCCGCACCGCGTGGCTCTGCTGTTCTCTCCCAGGATACAAAAGGTTCCTCGCTCGGAGGGGGGATGTGGCAGGTCAGCAACGCTGGTTCGCACGGGCTACCAGGTTTTCTCCTACAGCGATGGATCACGCAGCGGTTGATCCCACGGAGTGCTGTCCACGGCACCGCACGCAGCTGGGTGACGGTGGCAAAGGACCATGAGGCCTCTTGAAGCACTGGCACACACACACACACAGGCTCCAACACCGGGGGGGGGGGAGGCTCATTTACCAAACGACCCCTATTTACCATTTGCCCCAGTGAATACTGGTCCAATAAGCATCTGTTGCTAACACAAAGATTAACCAATGAACTGACACTTACCAAATATGGCCTAAGTATATGCTATACCCAGGGAAACAAACATATAGTCTGCCTCTTGTGTACTACAGGGGTGAGACCACGCCCAGGTAGGCTGTTTACCTGGACTCAGTGGCGCCAGGATCCCCCCCTGCCGCCTCCAGAAAGGAGGGGGGAACAAAGGAGGGTTAGTACACAGAGAAATATATCCTACAAATGTTATGGGCACAATCCTGACCACAAGCATCGTTCACTACACTAGTTTTAAAACAGTGAAACATGTATGCTTTTAAAATATATAGCTTGTATTTAGGAACCTTATCTATAGGAAACAGCTTTTTTACCTAGCCAAACAATTATAAATTAAATACCAGGTTAGGCATCTAAGAGGAGAATGCATTGGCAAGAGAATGTCTCACTTAACTTAGACACTTAACTTGAATGTGTCTTTCCACTGTCTACAAGGTAGATGGAGAGTGGCAGATTGGACTCTCATGGCTAAATTTTTAAATGCCCCAGTTCGAAGGGATTAGTTTCACCAATTGTGGATAGGTAAAGGACTACAGCTGCAACATAAACAATTAGGCAAAATAGGACTGGGAAGAAAAAGATAAACATAAAATATTAGGCTATTTATTTATATTCCATATCACTAATGGTATTCCATAGATTAATGATACTCTGTGAGATAGTGGATTTAATATAATTTAGTGGCAAAAGATGTTCATCAGAACCACTTGTCTGAAAATGCCACTCACATGTTCCTTTTTTTTTTTTGAGAATTCAAAAAATTCTGTATTGCTAATGCACAATGTCAGAGAGTAAATTATCCCAAATGTTAAAAAAAAAATATAAAAATCTCAGATCTGATACCAAAAATTGTTAAATGAATGAAAACTTCTATCTATATCAAACTTCACTGAAGACACCAGGAGTCTGTGTGGGTTTAAGGCATATGCAGACCCTTCACATGGTGGAAAAAAGAGTTCTAATACACTTCCTTTAATACTACCACTAATGTCCTCCATTTTCTTTTGGGAAATGTGATCATTAGACAGAGTTCTACTGTTGTCTGTTTTTCCACAGTTATTAAAATGACAAAATGTTTTATTAAAATGGGATTTGCACTGTGGGAGTTGAGTCATAAAACCAGCTAGAGACAAACGGAGCTCTAAGCCTTCTTATCTGAATATCTTTTGCCTGCTGACTATAGCAAAACTAATATCCATTTTCATTTAAGACCACAAAGGGTAAATAATAACACAAAAGATATAATTCCATATATTTTGCTTATACCTGCAGGCAATATAATTTTCTTTTTTTGCTTTATACAGAGTCTTGCAAAATCTTTACTAATTGTATATGAAGAAGAAAATCTATCTGCCATTGTAAAGCTGGTAAGCCTCAAATAACATGCCTAGGTGTTGAAAGATTTTGCAATAATCTCTTACTTTCTATATAAAAAATATTCTAAATGCAAACCTAATGGTATCTTTTCCTTTTTTTTTTTCTTTCTTACGGATTATACAGAAAATTCTTGCAGGTTTTTTGATCACTGAGGAGAAAAAGTACACAAGTTTTGAGATGTAATACTAAAAGACTTTGCTTTCTTTTTCTCCTGTAGTCCATGCTTTGTAGTCTAAGAGTCTGCAGTTTCTAATGCTTTGTGTACTGGTCTCCAGGTGAAATGAATTAGCTGATATAAAAGTATTCAAAAGTTTCACTTTTTCTATTTGTTCATCCAGTGAAAGATACACTACCAATGGTTGCAAATATGACTAATTAAGTGCTGTACTTTGTACTCCCCCATTGCCATATATAGTTTTATACAGCAGAATGAGGCAAGTATAAAAATATTTATTTTTATTTCTTTTTTTTTTTTTTTTACTAGTATAATAGGTACTTCTGTGTAACCTTTGTGACCCTCATCAAGGGATCACTCCTGGCCAAGTAGTTCAGACCAGGCAACTATGTGTCCTGTGTCTAAAATTCAAAGACTGAACCAAACTATTTTGTCTCCTACTAATAATTTTCCTTATCAAGAAAGTCACTTGGCTCTAGATTGGGCCCAGGAACAAATCAACCCACTTGTGGTGTAGATGTGATTTAAACCCAGAGCTAAACAGAATGAACCAGATAAATGGAATATCCACACCAAGCCTACCTCACTCTCTCCTCGTGTCACATCCTTGTGAATATGCAATGGACATCATCATGCAAGTAACTAAATAAATACACCAAAGTTCACTGCCTTGCCTTTGCTGGCATGTTCCTCACCATATACCAGATTCTGCTCACTATAGGTGGAGATTGTATGGTGAAGAATAAAACCTATGAATGCCAATGTGCTAACTCAAGAAATTTATAAATTGATGTGCACAAACTAAAATACACAGGAGTTAAGAAGGGGCAAGATATACCAAAGATCTCTGAAAAATGAGGGGATGAGACACAGCAGAGTGCTGAAATAGTCATAAATCTACAATAGGTTTTACCACAGACTTAGGGGCTAATGGTATAGTACATTTAAGAGTTAATGGTTCCGATTGAAAGAAGACTTAGGTATAGAGAGGACAGTAAGACTGTACATAAGTCCCAAGGCACAAGAATATAAATATAGAAGGAGATGGTACAACTGCCATCAGCACAGTGATAGGGATTACATAAGATGAAGAAAGAAAAGTTATTTGAAGAAGGAACTTATTTAAGCACTTCTTTTGCAAAAAAAAAAAAAGAATATCTGCTATAAATCTTTCTTCTATAATTGTTCCTGTTGAAATATTGGATGCATCATTAAAGTTAGTTTGGTTTCATTACCAAATTCAAGTAGTTTTTTTTTGCTGAACTGGTGAAGTAATATCAATATTTTAATGTTGAAAAGATTATTTTAAAAGATTATGTGTGTATATATATTATATATATATAAAACCTCAAAAAAAAGTTTTTTTTTGTTTTTGGCATTCCTCAAACTTCTATTTATTTATTTATTTATTTAATTAATTTAGGTCAATTTTTAGATGAACAGTGGGTTTAAAAAGAAAAAAAAAATCCCTGTGTTAGTTCCTAAGAAACAATGTAAAGGAGAGATAACACCACATTTGGATGAAAGGGGAGGTATTAGGCTGAAGAACAAAGCATTAGTTCTTGCCTCACAGTCAGAGTTCTTTGGAGGGCATAATAGTGAAGCTGATGAGGTTGATATAGTCTACTTGGATTTCAAGAAAGTATTAACAGAAGTCTGCTTCAAAGGCTCTTAAAGAAGCCAAGCAACCACAGGAAGGAAACCTAGGTCTTTAAAGAGGTAAATAATTGCTTAAAAGATAGCAAACAGAGAGCACTGTGTCCTTGTTGCAGAAGCAGGACACCACTGGATACCTAGAGAGATTTATGCGGCAATCCTTGGGCTACTCAGCCTTAAAAAAACAGGGTGATGAAGTCTGATGATGATACCAAGTTTATCACAACTGTAAAGATGGTGCACAAGTTCTGTGAAGAAATAGCAAAGAATCCTCTGAAAGAGACTGGCAGGCATAAGAAATAGCAGATGAAATTAAGTAGGTTTGAAATGTAGGTAAATGTAAAGTGACATACGATTTCACATGTACAGTATTGGGATCTGAGCTGTCATCACCTTAGTGAGACCTCAAGGACCCAAAGACTTACCTTGTAAATGACTTTGTTAATTACCATCATCCATGACCTTAGTACAAAAATCAGGAGAATGTGAAATCTGGAGATTACACAAAAGACCAGTGATAGAGAGGGTAATGGCAATATGATGTAGGAGGAGTTGGTGACCTTGAGGACTAAAGTAATCCAACTGGGACTTAGTGTCTAAAACCAAAAATCTGACATGAACTGATTCTCAAAAGGAGAAAAGACAATCAGGGATAAATTTAACTTGTTAGCATTTTAAGCAAGCTAGTGGGGAGGAAAAAAAAAAAAAAAGAAAAAATCCAGCCAGTTTTTCTATGGAGTTTGATAAGCTAATAAACAAGATGTATTTCAAACTGATATCCTTGTGAATTAACTACCCAAAAGAACATGGATAAGATGAATTTCCAGAGCCATCCTTCACAAGTCTTGTAAAAGTGCAAACTAAAATCCAGCATGACATAAGACAGGAAACTTTCCAAGGCACCTGAGGTGGAAGGGAGTTAAAAAGTGGAGACATGTTAGGCATATAAAAGCTAAACAGGTAATTCTGATGCCTTTAAAGCCTCACAGAAAGAGGTGTATAATTTAGGGACACTTGTGCAAAGGGATATACCAGTCCTTGTGGTGCCATCAAAGGAAGGTTGCAGATATTTACATTTCCCACTGCAGCAGTACCTCCCAGGTGCTCTGTACAAATTGTGGTGAGGATGGGAGCATGGTGACAACAGGGATCCTCTGCTTATGCTTGTGCTGGTCAGTGCCATACCTAAATTATCTTGCCATATGCAAGTACTGCTGTGCTCTAGTGTGGACTGTGTTTTATCACAGATTCTTGGCTCTGGGACAGCACCTAAGTGATGGAGCTATATAGCTTCTGCAAAAACTGCTGGCTTGTGTCTGGCCAGCTCAGTCTTCAGTGAATGAGCTCACATCTACCCATGGTAATCTGTGCACAGAGGCATATCACTTTTACCTTGTCTTTTCTGTGTGCCAACAAGAGGCCACTGACTTCAGTTTACATTGGGAGAACTAAGGCCATAAGAGGCAAAAAAGGTCATATGAGGCTTACAGCCTAAAGAAAATTAAAAATTGGTTTCCAAAGTCCCATTGTGATATACTGACTTCCCAATGACATTTTATTACCTCCTAGTGTGAGATCTCCTCTCTAAATTTCTGAACTCAGAGAACTTTCTCATTTTTCTGTGAAAGTACATTTTCCCTACTGCAATGCTTTTGTGGTGCCAATTACAGCCACCATGCAGTGTTTCTTCAGGGTAACATCAGAGCTTTGGAAAGAAAATCTATTTTGAACAAGTAACTAAGATGAGACATTATAATCTGGTATCAGCTTTCTATCTGTCAGGTACAATCTTAAAGGAAAGAGAAATAGAAGAAAATAAAATCTGGGGATTGGTTTTTAGTAAATTAAATTGTCCTGATATCATTTCAAAGTGTGACTGTAAAGGTGATACACTGCGAAGTTGTGCACAAATGTTATTCATGTTTTCTTTCATGTCTAGATGATGCCAAGGAAGATAAAGGTGTTGGGATGCTTGTGTCTTGCTTCTAAGTCATATAATATGTATAACTGAAAATAAACATCCTTTTTTACCAAAGAAACACCATAAGAAAACACCAAGTGGCTAAAAGATGCTTGCATTTCAGTGTAGCCACACACAAAGTTCCCAATATCTTTTGTTCCTGATCTAGTAACATTTTCACTGCTTTATATATAAAATATAATTGTGATTGAGGCTTTAGTGAATTTAATCCAATTATTTAATTTAATAATATAATGGTCAAACAGCGGACAGAGGCGGGTGGTGGTGGAGGAGGAAAGAAGACAAAACAACAGATACTTGATCTTTCAAATATAAAAGGTTTACAGAACTTCCTAAGAAATAAAGAATTTTAGATCTGGACTATAGTAATAGGCCAATTTGATCCAGCTCTACAAATGTGATAGCTTTAAGTTTTAGTGGTACTTTATAATAAAATATATATTTTTATATATTTTATATTCAGTATTTCCTGGCGGTGGTATCTTCAAGCACTGCTGTAACTTATTTACAAAGAATATTTACAGGTTCTGTTATTCAGTTGTGGGTGATACATTTCACATGTGAAGACAGTTAAATGATTTAAGCAGAGATCTAACATTTCCAGTACAGCGACTCAAATTGGAAATAAAGGTGCTGCGATCTGTGGTTTCCTACAAATGGGATCCAGTGGCAGATTAGGTGAGTACTCACAACTTGCTCCTCTGTCCAGTGTCTTCCCAGATGCTGTGACTACAACTGGAGCCTGCCCTTGGCTCAGAGAGGGCTAGGGGCACCTCTCTCTCGTGTGCTCTGTTGCCAGGTTGTAGCCTTTCTGTGACTCTTCTGGGATTCAGTTCTCTTGGAGCTTTTCCTCTTTCTGCCTTGGTCCAGGTGCAAGGCACTTATGTTTATTATCTGTCCAACAGGATTATTTAGACATTATCATTATTTTTCTTTTTATATCCAATGGCAATCTATTTACATCCAATCACTTTCTATTCGAGATCTGTGGAAAATTTGCAAGGCACAGCCTAAAACTACAACACTCAGGTGTAGTTGTTGCCTCTTAGGACAGGCTCTTCAGCTGCTCTGGCAGCATTTGGCTTTTGTTTCTGTCTGGGTGAGAACAAGGTGAGTTGCCTAACTTCTCAGCTGGTTTAAATACTGTCCCAAGACAATTAATGCTCTTTGGTAATGGAGAAACCTGATAACTGGACCTATAGGATGGGGCGTATCCAAACATGGCCAGGGACACACACAGTTCACAGATGTGTTACAAAGTTAATCACATGTGGTACATGTTTATCTGGACACCAGGAAATGTCCAGGTTTGCACATTCACAGGTTCTTACAAGTTTAATCACACATGCTACACATTTGCCTGGACCATCTGGACCCCAGGAACTGTTCAGGTTAGCACATTCACAGGTGCTTAGCCCATTGTCTGGGTTAGAGCATGTTTTGAGGTGTGACCCTTCAGGACATACTTCACAGGAACTAAAAATATTCTGTCGCTTTCTTAAATTATCTAAACAGACACACCAGCTCCTCAGGTTTTGCATTTCACAGCTTATTCTTCATATATCACATGATAAAACAAATAGTAATTTTCACCTGTTTGGCTGCTGTTCATAAGATGCTCCGCGTCCATGTGCTCCTACTTCAGTCAGAGTCTGAGCTGGAGTCAGTTTTGTTCAATAGAAGGCTGTGCTGGGTTGAGGCAGCCCCCTTCCCCACCCCTGGCAACAATAAACACTCAGACAAACGGATTGCAAAAGTGATGGAAAGTTTAAATAGAAAGCAGTGAACTTTTACAGAAAAGCAAAGGCACAGTGATAAAGAAAAATCCCAAAGCAGACCCAGAGAGATCCCATCCCTACCTGAGGGTACACCCAAGACCCCCAGGGCTCCTTCTTCCCCCTCCCACTGCTAGGCTAGTCTCAGCTGGCCAGATCTGAGACTGCCCATCCCCCCGTGGCCTTGGGCCTAGCCAGGCCCAAAGCCAGGAGACATCTCCCCAGTTACCGGCTGATGGAGGAGGAAGAAAAGAGATAGTGCTAGACTCCGCACTGGATCTTATAGTGGTGCAAAGGATTGTGGTATGAAATACTACATAATTTCCTGTGTCCACCCCTCTGGGCTGGACCTCTGGACACAGGAAGTAAACATTGCAGGGGGCACCCAGTTCAAACTGTAACAAAGGCTTACTTATTTGAATAAGGTTTGGATCATGTGAACTGGATCATGTTAGTAAGAACCATACTTCAAATTATATGCTATATTGTCAACATTTTTTTCCTAGTACTGCTTACTTCCAAAAATGTTTCAAAAGTTGTTATCAGGTTTTTGATCTCTCAAACGAAGAGCTGTTTGACTGCATTAAAATTTAAATGTATCTTAACCAAATTGAACTTAATTGAACAGATTGGTTATTTTGTCATTATTCCATGAAAACTGAGAGACAGAAAATGTTAGTCTTTAATCTTATCTCTTTTTAAAAAATATTATTCTCTTGAAGAGTAAGATATAAAATTTTGTTGTCAAAATTTCTAACTCCTTTTTCCAAATGCAGACCATTGAGAAGTTAGCTGAAGATCTTGCAGAAAGAAAATAGTGAAGACTTTTACATTTCAGATTGGTTGCTACTCCAAGCAGCTCCTGGTTCTGCAGAAAGACAAGTTTGACAGTTCTTAGCAGCTCCTGACAGACTTCTCTAGTGGCATACTTCCAAACCTTCTGTGGCTGTAAAATTGCATACCGAAGGGATCCCTTATGTTATAGAAAAGCTAATGTTGTCTCACAGACTGAAGAAGGAGCTAAGAGGGGAAGGAGTGTGACTGACCTGGACAGCTGAAAAAAAAAGAATCCTTTTTTAAAAGTGTGGAAGAATGAAAAGGCAGCCAGCAGAACAGAGATGAATAAGGAGTGAGGAGAGGAATTTTCTTATTCTGGTACAGTCAGTTGCTTCTTGGTGTGGGAACTATCCCCATGAATGCACCTGGCTGAGATCTGCAACCTTTGAGAACATACAGGAGACAATTTTTACTCAAACCATGAGAGGGAAGCAGATTAATCCTTCAAAGGCTGAAAAGATAACTTTTGCAGCAGAAAGTTACAGTCATTGTGTGCATATTTATTTCTGCAGACTGCAGAATCACTCTCTTTGCTGCTTGTAGAGCAAGGACACGAAACTTTTCTATCAATCATCCATTTCTCTCCTATATGTGAGTGATTCTTCCCTTCTTCTGCTTTGGGAACTCATGAACACTTTTGATGGTAACAGGTGCTTTGAAGTGTCCTTCAGGCCATCCTCCCTGTAAGAGAAATACTCACTGCCTTTTCCACGTGAAAGATTTCTGTCTTCTTATTCCCTCATTTATGATATGGTCTATATATTTTTTTCTCTTTTACTTCCACATTCTCCCTGTTTCCCTAATTTTATATGCTATGTTTTTTTTTTACTTCTTTCTAGTTCCAACTTCTTCCTTCTACCTGCCCTGGGCCCTCCCATTCTCCACTTCCCCAAGGTTTTTATACATCTCAGTAATCTATCCCCTAGTTCTGCTGTTTCACCCATTTCATCCTTATTGTTATCTTTTATTTTATTCTGAGCATATGTCTTTCATGGTGCCAAACTCATTTAGGATAATGGCAGAGATGTGATTTGGGGCTGTGTCATGCTGGAGGCTGTTTATGGATGCTTGCAATTCATACTATTTGTAGACAACAAGCAAACAGAAAACTGTCATCACATGTAAGTCTCAAAAAAGAAAGCAGAAGGTATTGCAAGGAAGCAATGAGGCGATTGACAGAGTAGGTGTCTCTTTAGTTGTGCTTCAAATTCTTCAGCAGTCTCAGCTGCTTTAACCTCTGAGTTCCACCGGTAGAAACTTTCCTAATGTTCTTAAAGATGCAAAGGTTGCCTGTGACCATTTGAAGCTGTCCCCTTAAGAAAGCAAATGTTGTAGTCAGATGTTTGTAAACGAAAAGACGGATCTAAAACCGACAGGTGAGACACGTGGACGACCTCTTGGTTTCTGGAGTCGAGGTTACAGAGGTTCAGAGGCTAATTATACTCCAACAGAGAAAGAAATTCTAGCTGCCTATGACGGAGTAAAAGCATCTTCTGAAGTGATTGGAACTGAATCACAATTTCTCCTAGCTCCCAGATTACCAATTTTGAATTGGATGTTCAAAGTGGATGGCTCTAATAACACAGAGGGCTCGAATGGCTAATCTTGAAAGACCTGGTCTAGTGGTGGTGTGGTGGGTTGGAAGGGGTAAGGCTAAGAGGCCTCTTCCCTCCCCCCTGTAAGGTAAAAGGGAAAGAGAAATTGAAGGGAAAGGAAAAAAAAACTCACCAGCCGAATTAGCAAAGCAGTGGAGCTATATTTACAAAGCAGTGTAGGATTTTGCAGGGGAATATTTACAAATTTACACTATCTACAATATATACAAAGATATACAACAGAGTAGCACAGAAATGAGAGTAACCCCCCTCGGCCGAGGGGATTCCCCACCTCCGCTCTCCCCTCTCTTCCCCCCTTTCCCCAGAATAGTTCGGAAAAGAGGGAGAAAGAGAAAAGAAAGAAGTTAAAAGCAGTTTGTGTTAATTAGAAGGGAGTTAATACCGGACTCCTATCAAGCCTTCAAGGCCGAAGTCTTGGCAGAAAGCCCAGCAGAGGAAGAGATGCTGCACGGAGAAAAGGCGGAAGCAAGACTGAAGATAAAGTTCCCGGAGTGCCCAGGATATTTTCTCCTGCACTCCCAGTTCAGAAGGTGCTTCCTCCCACCTAACCAATGAAAATTAGTTTAGACTCTTCCTTCCGTTTACCAACTTCCATCCACCATACTCCCTTTCTTAAGGGGGCAACGTCAACCGGGCACAATCCACCCCTTCTAAACAATTTTCATTGGCTGTTTATACTATCCATCCAATCCAAGATGATATTTACAGTTCGTGAATAGAGTTCATAGTCCATTCCGGCTATGCTCAGATGTGGATGATTCAAAAGTCCAAGAAAATCAGAAAATGAGAAACATGGAAAACAGTTCATTTCTTCGCCGACGAAGCGAAGAAAAAGGGAAACAGGGATTCTCAGGGTCTCTTAGTTGACTCAGGGCTCTCAGGGACCTCAGGGTTCGTGCACCATAGATTCCTCGTTGATTCTTCTTTTGGGCGCGATGTAGCTGTACAACAGTTCGAAGTTAACCTCTTTCAGCTAAAGTCAAATTTCTTTGTGGAATACACTGAATTTCACCATTCTCTTGCATTACCCAATAAGTGTGACCCGGACCTTCAGCTGAAACCACCCCTCGGACAGGTTTAGCCTCTCCTGAGGGTGAAAATACCCAAACAGTTTTACCTAACAGATTCTTTTCTCTAACAACAGGAACTCTATCACCTTCTACTCTCCGTAGCAAATCTGAATGTGCAGGTCCAGCTCGGTTCACTGAACCTCTACTATTTACCAGCCAGGTTGCTTGTGCTAAATGTTTTTCCCAGTTTTTCAAAGATCCACCTCCCATGGCTTTAAGAGTGGTCTTCAACAAACCGTTGTAGCGTTCAATCTTCCCTGAAGCTGGTGCATAGTAGGGAATGTGGAATATCCACTCAATACCGTGCTCTTTTGCCCAGTTCTTTACAAGGTTGTTCTTGAAATGAGTTCCGTTGTCTGACTCAATCCTCTCTGGAGTTCCGTGTCTCCACAGGATCTTTCTCTCCAGACCGAGAATGGTGTTGCGTGCAGTTGCATGTGGAACTGGATAAGTTTCCAACCATCCAGTGTTTGCCTCTACCATAGTAAGCACGTATTGCTTACCAGAACGAGAACGTGGTAGAGTGATGTAGTCAATCTGCCAAGCTTCACCATACTTGTACTTGGACCATCTGTCACCATACCACAAGGGCTTAAGTCGTTTTGCCTGCTTAATAGCAGCACAAATGTCACAGTCATGGATGACTTGTGTGATAGCATCCATGGAAATGTCTATGGATCTGTCATGAGCCCATTGGTATGTTGCATCTCTGCCTTGATGTCCTGACGAATCGTGAGCCCACCGAGCTAAGAATATCTCACCTCGGTGTTTCCAGTCGAGATCAAGATTAGAGTCCATGTCTACTTGAGAAACTCTTGCAGCTAGATCTGCCTGATGGTTGTGTTGCTGTTCCTCAGTAGCTTTGCTCTTAGGAATGTGAGCATCAATGTGTCTCACTTTCACTGGAATTCTCTCGATTCGGTCAGCAATGTCCTGCCACAGGTTGGCTGCCCAAATGGGTTTTCATTTTCTCTGCCAACCACTCTTCTTCCAGTTCTTTAGCCAACCCCATAGAGCATTGGCTACCATCCATGAGTCGGTGTAGAGATAAAGCTTTGGCCATCTCTCACGTTCAGCTACGTCGAGAGCTAGCTGGACAGCTTTTACCTCTGCGAACTGACTGGATTCTCCTTCTCCATCTTTCGCCTCTGCAACTCGGCGTGTTGGACTCCACACTGCAGCCTTCCACCTTCGCTTGTTTCCAACAAGACGACAGGAACAAAGCATATTTCTTTTCATCATCAGAAAGGTCATTGTAAGGAGGAGCTTCCTCAGCACGAGTTACTTTCTCCTCTGGAGGTTTAGCACAGTTGATACCTTCAGGCCAACTTGAGATCACCTCCACTAGACCAGGTCTTTCAAGATTTCCCATTCGAGCTCTCTGTGTTATCAGAGCCATCCACTTAGACCAGGTTGAGTCTGTGGCATGATGTGGTGTGGAACCTTTGCCTTTGAACATCCAATTCAAAACTGGTAATCTGGGAGCTAGAAGAAGTTGTGATTCAGTTCCAATCACTTCAGAAGATGCTTTTACTCCTTCATAGGCAGCTAAAATTTCATTCTCTGTTGGAGTATAGTTAGCCTCTGAACCTCTGTAACCTCGACTCCAGAAACCAAGAGGTCGTCCACGTGTCTCACCTGGAGCTTTTTGCCACAAGCACCAGGTTGGACCATTGTCACTTGCAGCCGTGTACAAAATGTTCTTAATGTCTGGACCATCTCGGACAGGTCCCAGACCCATTGCTTGAATTACCTCTTACTTTATCTGGTCAAAGGCTGCTTGTTGTTCAGGTCCCCAGTGAAAATGGTTTCTCTTTCGAGTCACATCATACAGAGGTTTCACAATCTGACTGAATCCAGGAATGTGCAGTCTCCAAAATCCCACTATCCCCAAGAAACGTAGGGTCTCTTGCTTGTTTGTGGGACTTGCCATGGTAGAGACTCTATTTACCACATCCACTGGAATGTGTCGGCGTCCATCCTGCCATCGCGCTCCCAGAAACTGAATCTCTGTGGTAGGTCCTTTCACCTTGTCTCGTTTGATGGCAAAACCTGCATTCAGAAGAATGTCAATGATTTTGTTACCTTTCTCGAAGACTTCCTCAGCAGTTTTACCCCAGACGATGATATCGTCGATGAACTGGATGTGTTCTGCAGCACCGCCTTTCTCCAGAGCATCGTGGATTACTGCATGACAGATGCTTGATCTGTGGATCCAGCCCATTGGCAGCCTGTTGAAAGTGTACTGGATTCCTCTCCAGGTGAAAGCAAACTGAGGCCTGCATTCCTCTGCTATGGGAATAGAGAAAAATGCATTAGCAATGTCTATGGTAGCATACCATTTGGCCTCTTTGGATTCCAGCTCATACTGTAGCTCCATCATGTCTGGTACTGCTGCACTCATAGGTGGTGTCACTTCATTCAGGGCTCGGTAGTCTACTGTCAGATGCCAGTCTCCATTCTGCTTCCGCACAGGCCACACTGGACTGTTGAAAGGTGAATGAGTTTTGCTGACGACTTTCTGACTCTCCAACTGACGAATCAGATTCTGAATGGGCAACAAAGAGTCACGGTTGGTTCTGTATTGTCTGTGATGCACAGTCTGAGAAGCAACCGGCAATTTAATGTCCTGTATCTTTTGTTGTCCCACAACTGCAGATTCATCAGAAAGTTCAGGTCTAGCAGACAGCTTCCATTTTTGTCCATCAATTTCTATTGAAGCTACTCCAAAAGCCCATTTGTAACCTCTAGGGTCTTTGAAACGCCCTTCTCTCAGAAAATCAATTCCCAAAATACAAGGTGCATCAGGTCCGGTCACAACTGTATGCTTCCTCCATTGTTTACCAGTTAAACTTATATTAACCTCTACCTTACTTAACTCTTGAGATCCACCAGTGACTCCCAGAATAGTTATCGACTGTGATCCCTGATAATTTGATGGTATTATGGTGCACTGAGCTCCTGTGTCAACCAAGGCCCTGTACTTCCGAAATTGTGAAGTGCCAGGCCACTGGATGTACACATCCCAATAGATTCTATTATCTCTGTTATCCCTCTCCTCCCCCTGGCGGGAGGCAGGGCACCCCTAGTTATGGGGAACATGCGCACATGTGCATTGCACATAGTTTGCAGGGTTATAACTTTGCATGTTATAACTGGAGCCACTGTTGGAGCCATAAGAGTCGTTCTGGGGAACTGTGGAAGTAACAGCTACCCTTCTGGTATTGCTACCTCGGGTTCTGCCACTTTGCAATTCCCTCAGTCTCCTGAAAAGATTAGAAGTTGGTTGGCCATCCCAGCGGTTCATGTTCTCACCAAACTGATCACGCAGAGTTATCCAAATAGTTCTACGTGATTGCCTTGGCGGTCTGTTTTGGAACGACCTGTTTTGGAATGACCTGTTTTGGAATGACCTCCTTGGAGGACGTGTATTCCTCACAGATGAAACTTGTATCCACCTGGAGGAAGAATTGAAATTATCCCTTTGTGCCAATTGGGATATGGAATTTCTAAATTCATCTTTTAACTCTCTTATGCAATTCTGTATATCACCAGACATAGTTTTAATGGCTGAAACCAAAGAACCACGTGTCATGCTATCCTCCAATTGTCTCATTTGATCGCTGAATTGGCCAACCGTAGGAGAAGCTCCACCATAACTTCTTGACACAATTCTGCTTGCCAGAATGTTTGCATAATTGGAAGGAGCAAGTTTGATGATCTTTTTAGCAAGACCAATACCCACAGGAATGTCATCAGGATTCAGAGTTTCATGTTCACCATAGAGTAGCTCTCTAACAGCAAATTCTCTCAAGCGCTTAATTCCCTCATCTATGGTAGCCCAAGGTTTAGGATTCCATGGAAGATCATCTCGGGAAGGGTATCTCAGGGCAACCGCCATTAAAAGGCGTATCCACAGATTAACCTTACCAAGAGCTCGGCCTAGATGTCTATCTATTCCATTGTCCCTTGAGAGAGTTCCTAACTGAGCTGCTGACTTGTCTCCATCTGTTAGAGCTGGAGCACCTGTATCATAACACCTACTAAGCCAAGCTAGAACTGGTTCCTTATCTGCCCTGGTGAAATCTTTACGGACATTTCGCAATTCCTCGCAGGGTGAAGAACATTCCAAAATATCAGCTTCCTCTTCATCTCCCTGAATTCTTTGCCCATATAATCCTGCTGTCATTCTCCTAAGGATCTCTTTAAGCTGAGAACCACCTTTGCCAGCTGCTTTCCTAGCTTCATCTGTATCCTGCTTTGATCTCACTAGGTTAGCTAGATCTTTAAAACAAACCACCTCTTCCTCCTGAGCAGGATCTCTTAGAGTAGAGGGCCCCTCACCAGGATCAGTCTCCAGCTCCTCTTCTTCTCCATCTTTGGCCTTTGCACCTCTACTCTTTAAAGGAGCCACCTTAACTGGAGCTGTATTTGAATTTACCTTAATGGAAGCTGACAGGTCCTGAGATAAATCAGCTGCTGGGGCAGTGACTTCCGGTCCCACTGAGGGATTGGGCGGAAGTGACGTTGCTCCATTAATGGCCGATGGAGAAGAAGAAGAAGAAGAAGGAGTAGGAGCCATGTTGATACCAGCTGCCGCCTTTGGCAGCTTGCTGGAATCAGCAAAGTCATTTAGAGCTGCTTTACCAATTAACTTTTTAGCCTTCTTTTTAACTGACACGGGTTCTCCACAGTCCTCATCACTAGATGACTCTGGGACTGATCCAGAGCCACGGCGTTTTCTTTTTGGTCTAGTTTTAATAACAAAACAAGCTCTGGACACATTTCTCTCTCGCCACAGAGAGACCAGCAGATACACGTTAATTATCACTGAGAGCAGGATTATACACATGAAATAAATCACCTTTGGATCCCAGGCATCACCTAAAGTTACTCTCTCCTCAGGCGGAATCTTAAAACCCTTTATCTCAATTGGGAGAGTGGTGGAAGTAACATTCCTGTACCTCACTGGACATAGGAAATTAATACATTTTCCATACCATAATTTAACTCTATACATAACCCACATATAAATTGTCCGCACCAAATATTTACCCAGGTAATCCAAAAGCAAACCCAAACAATATCTATAAACCAGAGCCCCAAAAATTGAAAAGAACAATCGCTCCACAAACCACAAGACCTTCATGTTTGCTAATTCAGCCGGAAAACACTAAATCAATCAAGTAATAAATTAAACTAATTATCTGCCGCACGTTGGGTACGCCAATAAAAAAAATGTGGTGGGTTGGAAGGGGTAAGGCTAAGAGGCCTCTTCCCTGCCCCCTGTAAGGTAAAAGGGAAAGAGAAATTGAAGGGAAAGGAAAAAAAAACTCTCCAGCCGAATTAGCAAAGCAGTGGAGCTATATTTACAAAGCAGTGTAGGATTTTGCAGGGGAATATTTACAAATTTACACTATCTACAATATATATAAAAATATACAACAGAGTAGCACAGAAATGAGAGTAACCCCCCTCGGCCGAGGGGATTCCCCACCTCCGCTCTCCCCTCTCTTCCCCCCTTTCCCCAGAATAGTTCGGAAAAGAGGGAGAAAGAGAAAAGAAAGAAGTTAAAAGCAGTTTGTGTTAATTAGAAGGGAGTTAATACCGGACTCCTATCAAGCCTTCAAGGCCGAAGTCTTGGCAGAAAGCCCAGCAGAGGAAGAGATGCTGCACGGAGAAAAGGCGGAAGCAAGACTGAAGATAAAGTTCCCGGAGTGCCCAGGATATTTTCTCCTGCACTCCCAGTTCAGAAGGTGCTTCCTCCCACCTAACCAATGAAAATTAGTTCAGACTCTTCCTTCCGTTTACCAACTTCCGTCCACCATACTCCCTTTCTTAAGGGGGCAACGTCAACCGGGCACAGGTGGTGATCTCAAGTTGGCCTGAAGGTATCAACTGTGCTAAACCTCCAGAGGAGAAAGTAACTCGTGCTGAGGAAGCTCCTCCTTACAGTGACCTTTCTGATGATGAAAAGAAATATGCTTTGTTCACAGACGGTTCCTGTCGTCTTGTTGGGAACAAGCGAAGGTGGAAGTCTGCAGTGTGGAGTCCAACACGCCGAGTTGCAGAGGCAAAGGATGGAGAAGGAGAATCCAGTCAGTTCGCAGAGGTAAAAGCTGTCCAGCTAGCTCACAACATAGCTGAACGTGAGAGATGGCCAAAGCTTTATCTCTACACCGACTCATGGATGGTAGCCAATGCTCTATGGGGTTGGCTAAAGAACTGGAAGAAGAGTGGTTGGCAGAGGAAAGGTAAACCCATTTGGGCAGCCAACCTGTGGCAGGACATTGCTGATCGAGTCGAGAGAATTCCAGTGAAAGTGAGACACATCGATGCTCACATTCCTAAGAGCAAAGCTACTGAGGAACAGCAACACAGCCATCAGGCAGATCTAGCTGCAAGAGTTTCTCAAGTAGACATGGACTCTAAAATTGATCTCGTCTGGAAACACCGAGGTAAGATATTCTTAGCTCGGTGGGCTCATGATTCATCAGGACATCAAGGCAGAGATGCAACATACCAATGGGCTCGTGACAGATCCATAGACATTTCCATGGATGCTATCACACAAGTCATCCATGACTGTGACATTTGTGCTGCTATTAAGCAGGCAAAACGACTTAAGCCCTTGTGGTATGGTGACCGATGGTCCAAGTACAAGTATGGTGAAGCTTGGCAGAGTGACTACATCCCTCTACCACGTTCTCGTTCTGGTAAGCAATACGTGCTTACTATGGTAGAGGCAAACACTGGATGGCTAGAAACTTATCCAGTTCCACATGCAACTGCACGCAACACCATCCTCGGTCTGGAGAGAAAGATCCTGTGGAGACACGGAACTCCAGAGAGGATTGAGTCAGACAACGGAACTCATTTCAAGAACAACCTTGTAAAGAACTGGGCAAAAGAGCACGGTATTGAGTGAATATTCCATATTCCCTTCTATGCACCAACTTCAGGGAAGATTGAACGCTACAACGGTTTGTTGAAGACCACTCTTAAAGCCATGGGGGGTGTATCTTTGAAAAACTGGGAAAAACATTTAGCACAAGCAACCTGGCTGGTAAACAGTAGAGGTTCAGTGAACCGCGCAGGACCTGCACATTCAGAGTTGATACCGAAAGTAGAAGGTGATAGAGTTCCTGTTGTTAGAGAGAAGAATCTGTTAGGTAAAACTGTTTGGGTATTCTCACCCTCAGGAAAGGTAAAACCTGTCTGAGGGGTGGTTTCAGCTGAAGGTCCAGGTCACACTTATTGGGTAATGCAAGAGAATGGTGAAATTCAGTGTATTCCACAAAGAAATTTAACTGAAAGAGGTTAACTTCGAACTGTTGTACAGCTACATCGCGTCCAAACGAAGAATCAACGAGGAAATCTACGGTTCACAAACCCTGAGATCCCTGAGTCAACTAAGAGACCCTGAGATTCCCTGTTTCCCTTTTCTTTGCTTTGTCGGCAAAGAAACAAACTGTTTTCCATTTTTCTCGTTGTCTGATTTTCTTGGACCTTTGGAATCATCCACATCTGAGCATAGCCGGAATGGACTATGAACTTTATTCATGAACTGTAAATATCGTTTTGGATTGGATGGACAGTATGAACAGCCAATTAAATTGTTTAGAAGGGGTGGACTGTGACCGTTGAGGCTGTCCCCTTAAGAAAGGGAATATGGTAGTTGGATGTTAGTAAATGAAAAGATGGATCTAAACTTATTTCATTGGTAGACTGGGAGGAAGCACCTTCTGAACTGGGAGTGCAGGAGGGTATCCTGGGCATTCCGGCACTTTTCTATCAGTCTTTCTTCCGCTCCTTCGGCAACAGCAGCTCACTGTTTCTGGGCTTTCGGCCAAGGCTTGACCTTGAACCTGATAAACTGCAAGGCCTGTATTAACTGCTTTCCAATTAACACATAACTGCTGCTAACTTTTTCCTCTTTTCTTTCTTTTCTAACCCGCTCTGTATGAAAGGGGGAGGGAGGGGGGAGCAGAGGTGGGGAACCCCCTCAGCAGAGGGGGGAACTCTCATTTCTGTGCTACTTTGTTGTATATTTCTGTATATATTGTAAATATTGTAAATTTGTATATTTCCCTGCGTTTCCCTGCTTTGTAAATATATGGCACCCATTGCTTTGCTAATTCAGCTGTGAGGTTTTTTTCTTTCCCTTCAATTTTCTTTCCCTTTACTCTACAGGGGGGAGGGAGGAGGCTTTTTGGCCTTACCCTTCCAACCCTACGACACGTTCTTAAACTGAGGGGCCCAGAACTGGACACAGTATTCAAGGTGCGGCCTAACCAATGCAGAGTACTGGGGCACAATGACATCCCTGCTCCTGCTGGCCACACTATTCCTAATGCATGCCAGGATTCCATTGGCCCTCTTGCGCGCCTGGGCACACTGCTGGCTCATATTCAGGTGGCTGTCAATCAGCACCCCCAGGTCCCTCTCTGTTTGGGAGCTCTCCAGCCACTCTGACCCCAGCTTGTAGCTCTGCATGGGGTTGCAGTGGCCAAAGTGCAGCACCCGGCACTTGGACTTGTTAAATGTCAATCCATTGGACTCCGCCCATCTGTCCAGTCGGTCAAGGTCCCTCTGCAGAGCCTTTCTACTCTCTAACTGACCAACATCTGCTCCTAACTTGGTGTCATCTGCAAACTTGCTGATGACTTCGACACTGTCCCGCACCACATCCTGGTCTCCAAACTGGTGACACATGGGTTTGATGGGTGGACCACTAGATGGATAAGGAACTGGCTTGATGGCCGCACCCAAAGAGTGGCTGTCCATGGCTCCATGTCCCAGTGGAGGCCAGTGACAAGCGGAGTCCCTCAGGGATCAGTCCTGGGACCTGTCTTGTTCAACATCTTTGTGGGTGACATGGACAGTGGCATTGAGTGCACCCTCAGCAAGTTTGCTGATGACATCAAGTTGTGTGGTGCAGCAGACACGCTGGAGGGAAGGGAGGCCATCCAGAGGGACCTTGACAGGCTGGAGAGGTGGGCACAAGCCAACCTCATGAAGTTCAATAAGAGCAAGTGCAGGGTCCTGCATCTGGGTGGAGGCAATCCCAGGCACAAATACAGGCTGGGCAGTGACTGGCTGGAAAGTAGCCCTGAGGAGAGAGACTTGGGGGTGCTGGTGGACAAAAAGCTCAACATGAGCTCTCAATGTGCACTTGCAGCCCGCAAAGCCAATCAGATCCTGGGCTGCATCAGGAGAAGTGTGGCTAGCAGGTCGAGGGAGGTGATCCTCCCCCTCTACTCAGCCCTGGTGAGACCCCACCTGGAGTACTGTGTCCAGTTCTGGAGCCCCTATTACAAGAGGGGTGTGGAGGTGCTGGAACGTGTCCAGAGAAGGGCCACAAGGATGATCAGAGGGCTGGAGCACCTCTCCTATGAGGACAGACTGAAGGAGTTGGGGCTGTTCAGTCTTCCAGTATCTGAAGGGGGCCTACAGGAAGGCTGGGGAAGGACTTCTCAGGATCTCAGGTAGTGATAGGACTAGGGGGAATGGAATGAAGCTGGAGGTGGGGAGATTCAGGCTGGATGTGAGGAGGAGGTTCTTCACCATGAGAGTGGTGAGACCCTGGAATGTGTTGGCCAGGGGGGTGGTTGAGGCCCCGTCCCTGGAGGTGTTTAAGAGCAGGTTGGATGAGGCTCTGTCCAGCCTGATCTAGTGTAGGGTGTCCCTGCCCATGGCAGGGGGGTTGGAACTAGATGATCCTTGGGGTCCCTTCCAACCCTGAATGAAACTATGAAACTATGAGAATGACTCAACCCCCTCATCCAGATCATCAATGAAGATGTTAAAGAGGATGGGGCCGAGCACTGATCCCTGGGGGATGCCACTGGTGGCTGGCCGCCAGCTGTATGTGGCACCATTCACCACCACTCTCTGGACTCGGCCCTCCAGCCAGTTCCTAACCCAGCACAGAGTGTTTGGGTCCAAGCCACGAGCTGACAGCTTAGACAGCAGTTTGCTGTGGGGGACTGTGGTGGGTGAAAGGGTAAGGCCGAGAAGCCTCTTCCCTTCCCCCTTGTAAGGTAAAAGGGAAAGAAAAATTGAAGGGAAAGGAAAAAAAAACTCACCAGCTGAATTAGCAAAGCAGTGGAGCTATATTTACAAAGCAGTGTAGGGTTTTGCAGGGGAATGTTTACAAATTTACAATATCTACAATATATACAAAGATATACAACAGAGTAACACAGAAATGAGAGTAACTCCCCTCGGCCGAGGGGATTCCCCACCTCCGCTCTCCCCTCTCTTCCCCCCTTTCCCCAGAATGGGATAGAAAGAGGAAGAAAGAAGAAAGAAAGAAGTTAAAAGCAGTTTGTGTTAATTAGAAGCAGTTAATATAGACCTGGTTATCTTATCTTCAAGGCCGAGGCCTTGGCAGAAAGCCCAGCACAGAGAAGAGTTGCTGCACCCTGGAGAAGCGGAAGCAAGAGTGACCGAGAAGTGCTGGAAATGCCCATTTCAGTCTCAGTTCAGATGGTGCTTCCTCCCACCTGACCAATGAAAATTAGTTTAGACTCTTCCTTCCGTTTACCAACTTCCGTCCACCATATTCCCTTTCTTAAAGGGACAGCGTCAACCGGGCACAATCCACCCCTTCTAAACAATTTTCATTGGCTGTTTATACTGTCCATCCAATCCAAGATGATATTTACAGTTCGTGAGTAAAGTTCATAGTCCATTCCGGCTATGCTCAGATGTAGATGATTCAAAAGTCCAAGAAAATCAGAAAGTGAGAAAAATGGAAAACAGTTCATTTCTTCACCGACGAAGCGAAGAAAAGGGAAACAGGGAAATCTCAGGGTCTCTTAGTTGACTCAGGGCTCTCAGGGTTCGTGCACCGTAGATTCCTCGTTGATTCTTGTTTTGGGCGCGATGTAGCTGTATAGCAGTTCGAAGTCAACCTCTTTCAGCTAAAGTCAAATTTCTTTGTGGAATACACTGAATTTCACCATTCTCCTGCATTACCCAATAAGTGTGACCCGGACCTTCAGCTGAAACCACCCCTCGGACAGGTTTAGCCTCTCCTGAGGGTGAAAATACCCAAACAGTTTTACCTAACAGATTCTTCTCTCTAACAACAGGAACTCTATCACCTTCTACTTTCCGTAGCAAATCTGAATGTGCAGGTCCAGCTCGGTTCACTGAACCTCTACTATTTACCAGCCAGGTTGCTTGTGCTAAATGTTTTTCCCAGTTCTTCAAAGATCCACCCCCCATGGCTTTAAGAGTGGTCTTCAACAAACCGTTGTAGCGTTCAATCTTCCCTGAAGCTGGTGCATAGTAGGGAATGTGGAATATCCACTCAATACCGTGCTCTTTTGCCCAGTTCTTTACAAGGTTGTTCTTGAAATGAGTTCCGTTGTCTGACTCAATCCTCTCTGGAGTTCCGTGTCTCCACAGGATTTGTCTCTCCAGACCGAGAATGGTGTTGCGTGCAGTTGCA
This sequence comes from Melanerpes aurifrons, assembly GCA_011125475.1. NCBI lineage: Eukaryota > Metazoa > Chordata > Aves > Piciformes > Picidae > Melanerpes > Melanerpes aurifrons. The sequence goes on from WWNC01000152.1 coordinate 838,383, forward strand.
TGTGGAACTGGATAAGTTTCCAACCATCCAGTGTTTGCCTCTACCATAGTAAGCACGTATTGCTTACCAGAACGAGAACGTGGTAGAGGGATGTAGTCAATCTGCCAAGCTTCACCATACTTGTACTTGGACCATCGGTCACCATACCACAAGGGCTTAAGTCGTTTTGCCTGCTTAATAGCAGCACAAATGTCACAGTCATGGATGACTTGTGTGATAGCATCCATGGAAATGTCTATGGATCTGTCACGAGCCCATTGGTATGTTGCATCTCTGCCTTGATGTCCTGACGAATCGTGAGCCCACCGAGCTAAGAATATTTCACCTCGGTGTTTCCAGTCGAGATCAAGATTAGAGTCCATGTCTACTTGAGAAACTCTTGCAGCTAGATCTGCCTGATGGTTGTGTTGCTGTTCCTCAGTAGCTTTGCTCTTAGGAATGTGAGCATCGATGTGTCTCACTTTCACTGGAATTCTCTCGATTCGATCAGCAATGTCCTGCCACAGGTTGGCACCCCAAATGGGTTTTCCTTTCCTCTGCCAACCACTCTTCTTCCAGTTCTTTAGCCAACCCCATAGAGCATTGGCTACCATCCATGAGTCGGTGTAGAGATAAAGCTTTGGCCATCTCTCACGTTCAGCTACGTCGAGAGCTAGCTGGACAGCTTTTACCTCTGCGAACTGACTGGATTCCCCTTCTCCATCTTTCGCCTCTGCAACTCGGCGTGTTGGACTCCATACTGCAGACTTCCACCTTCGCTTGTTTCCAACAAGACGACAGGAACCGTCTGTGAACAAAGCATATTTCTTCTCATCATCAGAAAGGTCATTGTAAGGAGGAGCTTCCTCAGCACGAGTTACTTTCTCCTCTGGAGGTTTAGCACAGTTGATACCTTCAGGCCAACTTGACATCACCTCCACTAGACCAGGTCTTTCAAGATTTCCCATTCGAGCTCTCTGTGTTATCAGAGCCATCCACTTAGACCATGTGGAGTCTGTGGCATGATGTGGTGTGGAACCTTTGCCTTTGAACATCCAATTCAAAACTGGTAATCTGGGAGCTAGAAGAAGTTGTGATTCAGTTCCAATCACTTCAGAAGATGCTTTTACTCCTTCATAGGCAGCTAAAATTTCTTTCTCTGTTGGAGTATAATTAGCCTCTGAACCTCTGTAACCTCGACTCCAGAAACCAAGAGGTCGTCCATGTGTCTCACCTGGAGCTTTTTGCCACAAGCACCAGGTTGGACCATTGTCACTTGCAGCCTTGTACAAAATGTTCTTAATGTCTGGACCATCTCGGACAGGTCCCAGACCCATTGCTTGAATTACCTCTTGCTTTATCTGGTCAAAGGCCGCTTGTTGTTCAGGTCCCCAGTGGAAATGGTTTCTCTTTTGAGTCACATCATACAGAGGTTTCACAATCTGACTGTATCCAGGAATGTGCAGTCTCCAAAATCCCACTATCCCCAAGAAACGTAGGGTCTCTTGCTTGTTTGTGGGACTTGCCATGGTAGAGACTCTGTTTACCACATCCACTGGAATGTGTCGGCGTCCATCCTGCCATCGCACTCCCAGAAACTGAATTTCTGTGGTAGGCCCTTTCACCTTGTCTTGCTTGATGGCAAAACCTGCATTCAGAAGAATGTCAATGATTTTGTTACCTTTCTCGAAAACTTCCTCAGCAGTTTTACCCCAGACGATGATATCATCGATGAACTGGATGTGTTCTGGAGCACCGCCTTTCTCCAGAGCATCGTGGATCACTGCATGACAGATGCTTGATCTGTGGATCCAGCCCATTGGCAGCCTGTTGAAAGTGTACTGGATTCCTCTCCAGGTGAAAGCAAACTGAGGCCTGCATTCCTCTGCTATGGGAATAGAGAAAAATGCATTAGCAATGTCTATGGTAGCATACCATTTGGCCTCTTTGGATTCCAGCTCATACTGTAGCTCCATCATGTCTGGTACTGCTGCACTCATAGGTGGTGTCACTTCATTTAGGGCTCGGTAGTCCACTGTCAGACGCCAGTCTCCATTCTGCTTCCGCACAGGCCACACTGGACTGTTGAAAGGTGAATGAGTTTTGCTGACGACTTTCTGACTCTCCAACTGACGAATCAGATTCTGAATGGGCAACAAAGAGTCACGGTTGGTTCTGTATTGTCTGTGATGCACAGTCTGAGAAGCAACCGGCAATTTAATGTCCTGTATCTTATATTGTCCCACAACTGCAGATTCATCAGAAAGCTCAGGTCTGGCAGAGAGCTTCAATTTTTGTCCATCAATTTCTATTGAAGCTACTCCAAAAGCCCATTTGTAACCTCTAGGGTCTTTGAAACGCCCTTCTCTTAGAAAATCAATTCCCAAAATACAAGGTGCATCAGGTCCGGTCACAACTGTATGCTTCCTCCATTGTTTACCAGTTAAACTTATATTAACCTCTACCTTACTTAACTCTTGAGATCCACCAGTGACTCCCAGAATAGTTATAGACTCTGATCCCTGATAATTTGATGGTATTATGGTGCACTGAGCTCCTGTGTCAACCAAGGCCCTGTACTTCCGAAATTGTGAAGTGCCAGGCCACTGGATGTACACATCCCAATAGATTCTATTATCTCTGTTATCCCTCTCCTCCCCTGGCGGGAGGCAGGGCACCCTAGTTATGGGGAACATGCGCACATGTGCATTGCACATAGTTTGCAGGGTTATAACTTTGCATGTTATAACTGGAGCCACTGTTGGAGCCATAAGAGTCGTTCTGGGGAACTGTGGAAGTAACAGCTACCCTTCTGGTATTGCTACCTCGGGTTCTGCCACTTTGCAATTCCCTCAGTCTCCTGAAAAGATTAGAAGTTGGTTGGCCATCCCAGCGGTTCATGTTCTCACCAAACTGATCACGCAGAGTTATACAAATAGTTCTACGTGATTGCCTTGGCGGTCTGTTTTGGAACGACCTGTTTTGGAATGACCTGTTTTGGAATGACCTCCTTGGAGGACGTGTATTCCTCACAGATGAAACTTGTATCCACCTGGAGGGAGAATTGAAATTATCCCTTTGTGCCAATTGGTATATGGAATCTTTTAACTCTCTTATGCAATTCTGAATATCACCAGACATCGTTTTAATGGCTGACACCAAAGAACCACGTGTCATGCTATCCTCCAATTGTCTCATTTGATCACTGAATTGGCCAACCGTGGGAGAAGCTCCACCATAACTTCTTGACACAATTCTGCTTGCCAGAATGTTTGCATAATTAGAAGGAGCAAGTTTGATGATCTTTTTAGCAAGACCAATACCCACAGGAATGTCATCAGGATTCAGAGTTTCATGTTCACCATAGAGTAGCTCTCTAACAGCAAATTCTCTCAAGCGCTTAATTCCCTCATCTATGGTAGTCCAGGGTTTAGGATTCCATGGAAGATCATCTCGGGAAGGGTATCTCAGGGCAACCGCCATTAAAAGGCGTATCCACAGATTAACCTTACCGAGAGCTCTGCCTAGATGTCTATCTATTCCATTATCCCTTGAGAGAGTTCCTAACTGAGCTGCTGACTTGTCTCCAACTGTTAGAGCCGGAGCACCTGTATCATAACACCTACTGAGCCAATCTAGCACTGGTTCCTTATCCGCCCCGGTGAAATCTTTACGGACATCTTGCAATTCCTCCCGTGGAGAAGAACACTCCAAAATATCATCTTCCTCTTCATCTCCCTGAATTCTTTGCCCATATAATCCTGCTGTCATTCTCCTAAGGATCTCTTTAAGCTGAGAACCACCTTTGCCAGCTGCTTTCCTAGCTTCATCTGTATCCTGCTTTGATCTCACTAGGTTAGCTAGATCTTTAAAACAAACCACCTCTTCCTCCTGAGCAGGATCTCTTAGAGTAGAGGGCCCCTCACCAGGATCAGTCTCCAGCTCCTCTTCTTCTCCATCTTTGGTCTTTGCACCTCTAGTCTTTAAAGGAGCCACCTTAACTGGAGCTGTGTTTGAATTTACAGCCACCTTAATGGAAGCTGACAGGTCCTGAGATAAATCAGCTGCTGGGGCAGTGACTTCCGGTCCCACTGAGGGAGTAGGCGGAAGTGACGTTGCTCCGTTAATGGCCGACGGAGAAGAAGAAGAAGGAGAAGGAGTGGGAGAAGGAGTAGGCGCCATGTTGATACCAGCTGACGCCCTTGGCAGCTTGCTGGAATCAGCAAAGTCATGTAGAGCTGCTTTACCAATTGACTTTTTAGCCTTCTTTTTAACTGACACGGGTTCTCCACAGTCCTCATCACTAGATGACTCTGGGACTGATCCAGAGCCACGGCGTTTTCTTTTTGGTCTAGTTTTAATAACAAAACAAGCTCTGGACACCTTTTTCTCCCGACGCCAGGAATATAGACAATACACATTAGTTATCACCAGCAGCAGAATTATACACACCAAATAAATCACCTTTGGATCCCAGGCATCACTTAAAGTTACTCTCTCCTCCGGTGGAATCTTAAAACCCTTTATCTCAATTGGGAGAGTGGTGGAGGTAACATTCCTGTATCTCACTGGCCATAAGAAATTAATACATTTTCCATACCATAATTTAACTCTATACATAACCCACATATAAATTGTCCGCACCAAATATTTGCCCAGGTAATCCAAAAGCAAACCCAAACAATATCTGTAAACCAGAGCCCCAAAAATTGAGAAGAATAATCGCTCCACAAACCACAATACCTTCATGTTTGCTAATTCAGCTGGAAAACACTAAATCAATCAAGTAATAAATTAAACTAATTATCTGCCCCACGTTGGGCGCCAATAAAAAAAAATGTGGTGGGTGAAAGGGTAAGGCCGAGAAGCCTCTTCCCTTCCCCCTTGTAAGGTAAAAGGGAAAGAAAAATTGAAGGGAAAGGAAAAAAAACTCACCAGCTGAATTAGCAAAGCAGTGGAGCTATATTTACAAAGCAGTGTAGGGTTTTGCAGGGGAATGTTTACAAATTTACAATATCTACAATATATACAAAGATATACAACAGAGTAACACAGAAATGAGAGTAACCCCCCTCGGCCGAGGGGATTCCCCACCTCCGCTCTCCCCTCTCTTCCCCCCTTTCCCCAGAATGGGATAGAAAGAGGAAGAAAGAAGAAAGAAAGAAGTTAAAAGCAGTTTGTGTTAATTAGAAGCAGTTAATATAGACCTGGTTATCTTATCTTCAAGGCTGAGGCCTTGGCAGAAAGCCCAGCACAGAGAAGAGTTGCTGCACCCTGGAGAAGCGGAAGCAAGAGTGACCGAGAAGTGCTGGAAATGCCCATTTCAGTCTCAGTTCAGATGGTGCTTCCTCCCACCTGACCAATGAAAATTAGTTTAGACTCTTCCTTCCGTTTACCAACTTCCGTCCACCATATTCCCTTTCTTAAAGGGACAGCGTCAACCGGGCACAGGGACGGTGTCAAAGGCCTTGCTGAAGTCCAGGTAGACCACATCCACAGGCCTCCCCGCATCCACCAGATGGGTCACCTGATCATAGAAGGAGATCAGGTTGGAGAGGCAGGACCTGCCCTTCCTAAATGCATGTTGACTGGACCTGAGCCCTTGGCCATCCTTCAGGTGCGCAGTTATTGCCGCCAGGATAATCTGCTCCAGTACTGAGGTCAGGCTGACTAGCCTGTAGTTTCCAGGTTCCTCCATCCAACCTTTCTTATGCATGGGGACCACATTGGCCAGTTTCCAGTCATCTGGGACCTCACCGGTGAGCCAGGACTGGAGGAAAATGATGGAGAACGGCTTGGCCAGCTCATCTGCCAGTTCTCTCAGCACCCTGGGATGGATTCCATCCGGTCCCATGGACTCGTGAGTGTCCAAGTGGCTCAGCAGGTCCCGAACTAATTCATCATGGATTTCCAGGGCATTACACTGCTCCCCGACCCCATCGCCCAGCTCAGGAGGCCGCTCGTCCTGAACTCCTTCTGCCTTGCTGTTAAAAATTGAGGACAAGAAGGTGTTCAGGATCTCAGCCTTTTCCTCGTCTTCAGTCACATTCATAAACAGAGTGTTTGTTAAATAAAAAAATTTACAAAATAAAACAAAACAAAAAAACTCAACCTGTTGAGAGTTTGCCATGAGGATTAGATCTTGCAAGTAGTGTGGCTGGTTGCTGGACATGTGGCTATGGGAATCTCTATTGCAGGCATCATTGCCAAGGTCTCCAGCACTGGGATAGAGACCCACTGAACTGTTATTTTGATGTATTTCTATTATCTATCTGTCCCATGGTCCTATGTGACCACTTAAGCATATACTATTAATAAGTTTTTTAAAATTTTCCATATTAATAAATAATAATTAATATTTATTCTTACTATCATATTTTTATCTTAATAGTTTCATAGTTTCATTCAGGGTTGGAAGGGACCACAAGGATCATCTAGTTCCAACCCCCTGTCATGGGCAGGGACACCCTACACTAGATCAGGCTGGACAGAGCCTCATCCAGCCTGCTCTTAAACACCCCCAGGGACGGGGCCTCGACCACCCCCCTGGCCAACACATTCCAGGGTCTCACCACTCTCATGGTGAAGAACCTCCTCCTCACATCCAGCCTGAATCTCCCCACCTCCAGCTTCATTCCATTCCCCCTAGTCCTATCACTACCTGAGATCCTGAGAAGTCCTTCCCCAGCCTTCCTGTAGGCCCCCTTCAGATACTGGAAGGCCACAATTAGGTCACCTCGGAGCCTTCTCTTCTGCAGACTGAACAACCCCAACTCCTTCAGTCTGTCCTCATAGGAGAGGTGCTCCAGCCCTCTGATCATCCTTGTGGCCCTTCTCTGGACATGTTCCAGCACCTCCACATCCCTCTTGTAATAGGGGCTCCAGAACTGGACACAGTACTCCAGGTGGGGTCTCACCAGGGCTGAGTAGAGGGGGAGGATCACCTCCCTCGACCTGCTAGCCACACTTCTCCTGATGCAGCCCAGGATCTGATTGGCTTTGCAGGCTGCAAGTGCACATTGAGAGCTCATGTTGAGCTTTTTGTCCACCAGCACCCCCAAGTCTCTCTCCTCAGGGCTACTTTCCAGCCAGTCACTGCCCAGCCTGTATTTGTGCCTGGGATTGCCTCGACCCAGATGCAGGACCCTGCACTTGCTCTTATTGAACTTATAACAGTATCATCTAGAATAGCTTGGTCTACATGTAGCAGGAACTGCCTTGGGGAGTGCCTGAGCTTCCCACCTAGAGATTCATGCACTAATTACTTATATTTCTGTGAAGGAGGCCAAGAGCTCAGTCAGTTTCCTTGGCTAGGTGTTTCAAGTCCACCTAGCTTGGTGGTTCCTGGATCACTTGGGAATTTCTGACTCAGTTGCATGGGTGTTCAGAGAGGAAACAGCCCTGAAATCCAGTTCTAACTGTAGGACAAAATTGAATTTTGTATTAGTAACTTAAAAGTTCCAGAGCTCTTGCCAAATAACATGATATGTACTCAAACCTGCAAATAGATTTAAAGGAAGGGGAAGTGACTGGAATATATGTTGAATGTTCAGACTTTTTGAGACTTCATTACACTCTAGACATGCAGTGTAGTGAAGAGTTGTGGTTTTGTTTATGTAAACAGGCTTGTCATGGTTTTGTCCCGAGGAATTTTGCATGTGGAATACACGAGTGTAATAAAGGACACTGAGTTGCCATCATAATCACCACCTTGCAAATAAAACTATAATTCTTTATGTTCACATCTATAAAATGTGATTGTGCTTAGAAGGCCACTTTTCAGTATTTGCAACACTAATTAATAGTACTGCATGTTCATGTGCTTAGAAATGAGGGTAATTCATTAAACGATGATGAGTCTTTTCTGTCTTGTCCAACTCACCAAAGATTCTACTCTTGACAAAGTCCTTGTATCTCAAAGGCAGTTCTGACTGATTTACTGGACAGAAGAGCCAAGAATGATCTCATTGCCTCTTTCACACCCAAAGTATTTCTTATATTAAGTATTACACATTATTCTGTATCCTCATGTAGTGGGTTGAGAGAGAAGGCCTAGCTTTCCCTCCCTCACAGAGAGGAAAAAACCACAGTTAACTCAGCCGGAGAAGCAAAGGAATGCTATATTTACATGCAATGTGAAAAGGCAGGTTAGATATACACAATATACACAGTATTTACAATATATATACAGAAATATACAGCAAAGAAAAAAAAAAACAGGAACAAAATAGGACTAGGGGGAATGGAATGAAGCTGGAGGTGGGGAGATTCAGGCTGGATGTGAGGAGGAGGTTCTTCACCATGAGAGTGGTGAGACCCTGGAATGGGTTGTCCAGGGAGGTGGTCGAGGCCCCGTCACTGGGGGTGTTTAAGACCAGGCTGGATGAGGCTCTGTCCAGCCTGATCTAGTGTGGGGTGTCCCTGCCCATGGCAGGGGGGTTGGAACTAGATGATCCTTGTGGTCCCTTCCAACCCTGAATGAAACTATTAAACTATGAAACTATGAAAAATTCCCTTCTCTGGACAGAGGAGGGTTCCCCCCCTGTACCCCACTATCTCTCCCTACCTCCCTTTTTCCCCAAAAAGGGTTAGAGAGAGAGAAAGGCAGTTATCAAGGGAGAATGACTTTAGTAGGCCTCATGCAAATTAATTGCAGGATTAGTGCTTATCTTATCTAAGGTCGCTCTGGCTAGGTGCCCAGAAGCAGGCAAGCTGGAAAAGGGAGAAGGAAAGGAACGAACTGAGAAAAAATTCCAACTGCACTAAAACTTAAAGCTGCGTTCTACCAATCTACCAATGAAATTCGTTTAGACCTGTTTTGTTTACAAAATATTCAGCCAGAGTGTCCCAGCACTGTCCCTTTCTTAAAGGCACAGCCTCAAACGGTCACACCTCACCAAAAGTTCTTATGTTTGTTTGAAGGGTTAAATCTTGGAGTGCCAAGCTCCAGGCACTGATGGACTGATAAGAAGGAGACAGTTTTGGCCTTGATGGCTTGTGAACTATGGGAACTCAGTGCAGCAGGGCTGTTGAAGGAGGGCAGATATTTGATTACGTGTGGTTGTTATGACCTGAGAGGGTCAGTCTTCAGACATACAGAAGAAGGATGTAACGGAGTCCCTGTTCCTGTTGTAAACGGCTTCTGTGCTGGATTAGTTTTATAAAGAAGAATTCTGTATAATAAAGTAGACACCTGGCCTGCATTAGGCTGCATCCCGTCTCTTAATCGCGGCAAATGGTGACCCCCGATGTGATAGGGGCGATGAAACGTTAAGCTGCGTCCTGCCGTGTATTCCCTCAGAACTTTGAATGAGCTGCTGAAAGGAAGCAGGAAAAGCCAGCCAGCCAGAGCAATCCCTCCCACTGGACGAGAGGTGAGCCTTGGGAAACATGGGGAACCAGGAGAGTTCCTCAGAAAGAGACGCTTATGAATTAATGCAAGAACTCCTTAAACAGCATGGCAAGGTAATCTGTGGCTGTGATCTTAAGGAGATGCTGGAGTGGGTGCAGGAGAACATCCCGACAGTTACAATATCCAGCATGTTTACAAGTGAAATCTGGGATCAAGTGGAGGTGAAGTTATGGGATGCTGCTACTACAGGGAATACTGAGGCGCAGCATATGCTCCCATGGTGATTGAGGGAGCTCAGACTCCTCCTCCGTTACCCTCTAAGCTGCCACCAAAGCCGAAGCTGCGGACTGAGACTTTGGGTACATATGCAGCAGAATACCCGCCCCCCCCCCCAAAGACGACCTCCTAGATCCAGGGCCTGTCTATCCTGAATGGGAACCAGACCTTTATCTCCGGGATCCCCACGATGTGTGGGCTTCTATTAAGCGCCAAGCTTTGCGGGATGGAGACACTGAGGTTGCTGCAAAAATCGTGGCTCCTGTACTGTACACGGGAAGAGGGGGTAACCATCAATGGGAGGCTTTGTCCTTCCCAGTGATTAAAGAACTCCGTCGTATTGCCGCGACTGCCCATGGGAAGCACTGGAAGCATCGCGAGAGGAGGCACGAAAGGCTTTTCTTAAAGTCCCGGACTTCATTCAACAAGTCCAAGTGCCGAGTGCTGCACTTTGGCTATGGCAACCCCATGCAGAGCTACAAGCTGGGGTCAGAGTGGCTGGAGAGCTCCCAAACAGAGAGGGACCTGGGTGTGCTGATCGACAGCCACCTGAATATGAGCCAGCAGTGTGCCCAGGTGGCCAGGAGGGCCAATGGCATCCTGGCCTGCATTAGGAATAGTGTGGTCAGCAGGAGCAGGGAGGTCATTGTGCCCCTGTACTCTGCTTTGGTTAGGCCGCACCTTGAGTCCTGTGTCCAGTTCTGGGCCCCTCAATTTAAGAAGGACATCGAAACACTTGAGCGTGTCCAGAGAAGGGCAACAAGGCTGTTGAGAGGCCTTGAACACAAGCCCTATGAGGAGAGGCTGAGGGAGCTGGGATTGTTTAGCCTGGAGAAGAGGAGGCTCAGGGGTGACCTCATTGCCCTCTACAACTACCTGAAGGGTGGCTGTAGCCAGGAGGGGGTTGGCCTCTTCTCCCAGGCAACCAGCACCAGAACGATGGGGCACAGTCTCAAGCTGCACCAGGGGAGGTTCAGACTCGAGGTGAGGAGGAAGTTCTTCACCGAGCGAGTCATTCGACATTGGAACCCGTTGCCCAGGGAGGTGGTTGAGTCATCGACCCTGGAGGCGTTCAAGGGGAGATTGGACGTGGCACTTGGTGCCATGGTCTATCATGAGGTCTGTGTTGATAGGTTGGACTCGATGATCCCCGAGGTCCTTTCCAACCTAAGTGATACTGTGATACTGTGATACAAAAAGTTTTTACGAATATCGTTCAGAAACCGTGGGAACCTTATATGCAATTCATAGACAGGCTTAAACTGGCTTTAGAACGCCAAATCAATAATGGGGAGGCAAGGAAAATATTACTGTTGAAATTAACTGTGGAAAATGCAAATGCAGATTGTAAGAAGCTATTAAAATCTTTGCCTAATCAAAACCCCACCTTGCTAGAAATGATTGAGGCATGTAATAAGATAGGTACGATGGAATGTAAGTATGAAACTATGGCTGCAGCTTTTGCAGCTATGAATGGTCCAATGAATACAGGAGTTTGTTATGGCTGTGGGAAACCGGGTCATCTCAGAAAGAATTGTTTGGTAGCTAATACTGGAGCCAAACCTAAGGCACCCGGGATTTGCCCTAAGTACCAGAAGGGGAGGCATTATGCTAACCAATGTCAATCTAAGTATAATTCTCAAGGGCAGCCTGCACAGGGAAACTGGATGCGGAGTTCGGGATGGCACCACGCCATAAATATATATGTATAATAAAGTGGACACCTGGCCTGCATCAGGCTGCGTCCCATCTCTTAATCGCGGCATTTGTTTACTGGGCAAGAAGAGATAAGACTTTACAAATTTTCCTTCAGTCATTGTAGAGACTGACCAAATGCTTGACAGACCAAATTCCATGCCAGACAGCCTGTGACCGTTTGAGGTGGTGCCTTTAAGAAAAGGGACACCATGGCCGAATGTTTATAAACAAAGGACATGTCTAAACTAATTTAATTGGTGGAGAAGCAGAGCACTGCCTTAAGTTTGGATTCCCAGTGGGACTTGTATCAGTCTTGTCTTGCACTTTCTCCTTCCCGCAGCTCACAGTTTCTGGGCTTTCGGCCAGACTGACCTTGGAAAAAGATAAGGCCTCTGGCTAACACATTTGCTCTAACCATATTTCTGCTTTTAATTAACAAATTATTCCTTTTTCTCTCTTTCTAACCCTCTTTGGGGAAAAAGAGGAGAGAAGGGGGTAGAGGGGGAAACCCTTCCTCCTGGCGGGTGGAAGGGAATCTCATCCTGTGTTATTTTGTTATATATTCCTGTGTATATATTGTAAATACTGTAAATTCTGTATATAAACCTGCATTCCCTAAACTGCTTTGTAAATACAGCACACAATCCCCTTGCTAATCCGGCTGATCCGGCTGTGTTTTTTTCTTTTTTCCCTTTCATTTTTCTTTCCCTTTACTTACGGGGGGGGGGGGAAGGAGGCCTTGAGGCTTTTCCCCTCAACCCTTTACACAGCCTGGTTATTTTCTCCCTCATCTACCTCACTGACATCTTTTTCACTGAAGTGTCTCACTAATGGACAAAAACTCAAACTGATAAGAGAAGGCAAGAAAGTCTGCTCTATCACTCCGCTCCTCAACATGATGGAGGGGAGGGAAAATAAGATGTGAAAAAAAATCATTGGTCAAGCTTAAGGAATTTTAATAAAGCAAAATTAAAGGCCACATGTGGAAGCAAAAGAAAACAAAAGATTTATTCTCTATTTCCCATCAGCAGGTGATGTCCAGCCACTTGACCGGAAGAAGGGCTTCAGTAGGCATAGTGTTTGTCCTGGAAGACAAATGTAATAACAAATCCCCTGCCTCCTCCTCCTTTCCCTTAGATTTTGTTGCTGAACAGACATCTTATGGCATAGAACATCTCTGTCATCAGTTTGAGTCAGGTATCCTGGCTTTATTTCGTCTCAAGATCTTGCCAACTGCCGACCTATTGGTGAGAGGGGGGAATATTGGAGAGAGTCTTGATGCTGTGTGAGCACTGCTCAGCAGTAGCCACAATATTGGTGTGTTATCAGCACCTGCCCAGTTACCACCACAAAGCAGGGCACTAGCAGGGCTGATATGGGGAAAGTTAACTTCATCTCAGCAGACCCAATACAAACATTAATGAACTGATTATGATTTAGCTAGTTCATCTGTTACATTAAACAATCAGCTGATATTCTTTATTAAAGTGACTTTTCTGGTCTTTCAAATTTTGGGCAATTTTAATTGCCAAGTCCTAACAAGTAGCATAATTCCCTGGAAGAGTTTATGCTTTCACAGTAAATGCATGGAGTGAGGTTTCTGGTAGAAGTGCTTGTGGAATAATACTGTTTAAGTTCAGTTATAATCCATATGGAGGTTGCTCTGGTGTATAGCTTTTCTGCTAATGACACCAAAATAATTGATATATAGTGGTCTTTAAAGAAGACAGTTGGTTAATTTTTATTTTTTTATCCTATCATAGATATTTATCTGTATTTAAACTGTTTGAGTACTCTCAGGCTAAATATTCTCTGTCCTATTATGTTAAATACAAGAGAATTACTGTTTGATGTATTGAGACAGTGGAAGAAAGAATGTGTGGGATTCACTTCAGTAAGTGTGATTTATTTCTGTATGGTTGGTTGGGTTTTACAAATATTTATAAAAAATTTGCATCATGCTCAAGAATTGAAAACATTTCTTAGTTACTTTATGGAATGTGTAGGTATAGGTATGCATAATTCAGGTTGTAAACAGGCAGAGGTTGGTCTCTTCTCCCAGGCAGCCAGCACCAGAACAAGAGGACACAGTCTCAGGCTGCGCCAGGGGAAGTTCAGGCTGGAGGTCAGGAGGAAGTTTTACACGGAGAGTGATTGCCCATTGGAATGGACTGCCCGGGGAGGTGGTGGAATCGCCATCACTGGAGGTGTTCAGGAGGAGACTTGATAGGGTGCTTGGTTACATGGGTTAGTTGATTAGGTGGTGTTGGATGATAGGTTGGACGCGATGATCTTGAAGGTCTCTTCCAACCTGGTCTATTCTATTCTATTCTATTCTATTCTATTCTATTCTATTCTATTCTATTCTTTCAGCATTGCCCAAATTGTTTGTGAAATATGACAGGAAAGATGTCTTAGGGGAAATGTAGGCAGTCATATGAAAGGTTAAATTTGTGTGATAACTGAAATTGCATTCAGAATCTCTGGGTTCACTAGCAGTGCACATATTAAGCAATTAAATTCTGAGTGATAAAAATGTTGGCTGCTTGTTTACACTTCAAAAATAAGTGCTCATATGATACTTTTGGTAGAGAATTATTACAAAGGTTACCCAGGTGTTTACTGCCGTTGCTAAGGTTTTATGATATATTGCATTTTCAATTCTTTCTCAGTTTTCAGATGCTAAAACTTCTATGTTTGGCAGGATAATAAAAGGTGTGATGAAATATTTTCTTCTTTTAAAATTCCAAATGAAAATACAGCAAATTTCATGAAATCAAAATATTGAATGTGTTTATTTTTCCTCCTTTGGCAAGTGTGGTGCAATTCTAGTCTTCCTTTGTAAAATGGGCTAATTTTTTGTTTTGTTTTGATTTTATGTTATGTTATTGTATTTTACTTATTTTTCTTCATTTTACTTTTTAAGTCTAAGGAAGTTTCAGCATTTTTCTAGTCTTCACAAGATGAGAACACATACACTGCTCACTTTTGCAAATTGTGGTTTTGCTTGGGAGATGATGCATTTTTTAGTGTGGCTACAAGCATCAGAAAGATTAGTTTCTGTATATAAACTATTTATTTTCACTAGGTTGTGGTCATAGTTATAAAATCTGTTGCATTGTGTGACCATGAGTAGATGGATCCCATAGTCTTTGTCACAGTCAATAGATGTTTTATCATGCTACTAAAGAGATTTTATCAGTAATTGTCTAATTTTCCTGGGACAATTAAGTTTGGGAGCAATCTAATAACTCTGGGGCCTTTTTTTCATAAAATTTTCTAATACAAAAATAACTTGAACCTATGAATATGAGCAGATAAAAGAGTCATTATGATTTTTAAAAAGTAGCTAGGTAATAAATGCCTATTAAATGGAAAACTAACATAAAGTTAGTTTTGTACACTATGTTTCTTTTTGACTCCTTTGCTCTAACAGAAACTAGCTTCTTGCTTTTACTTACCTGTTGCTGACATTGGCTGTGTTGTTTGTTGCAGTTAAGTACTAGCAGCAGCTCTCTGCTCTTCTCTCTCTAACCTTGTACAGAGGAAGGGAAGGAAGCAGGGATGGGGAAGCTATTGGTAACCCCCTAGTTTTGTCATATATGTAAATTGTATTGTACATATATGTAAATATTGTATATTATGTACATATTCATTGCATTTCATAGTTTAGATTGTAATTTTGCTTGTAAACACAGCTTCATTTGCTTTCACCTGACCTGGAATTTTATGTTGGGGGGTGGAGTCACCGTCCCTGGAGGGGTTCAAGAAGGGATTGGATGTGGTGCTTGGTGCCATGGTCTAGTCATGAGGTCTGTGGTGACAGGTTGGACTTGATCTTTGAGGTCTCTTCCAACCTTGGTGTTACTGTGTGAATTTCAACCCACCACATATAACTACTTCTTATATTCTTGCTGGTGTTGCCAAGCTAGTGAGTAAGAATGAAAAGGCACTTTTTCAGCACCTGTTTAAATGCTTGAAGTATTGTGCAATTCTAACTGACCCAAAAAATCCACTTTGTATAGACTCCTGCAAAAATGTGTAACTCAGTCATAAATGTGTGACTGTTTGAATAACTACAGCTAATAGATCGTATCCCCTAGATTTGTAATCTACTTCTTTAGTTAACTCATTAACTTTTTAAAATCTAATTTTAAACCATTGAATTTTTCAGAATGTGCTTGTGTCTACGATCCTTCTATGTTAGTGGGTTTTGGGTTTTATGATGTTGTTAACATAGTTTTGTCAGGAACAAATGTCTTTGACAGGGAATATTCAAAATATTTCCTGGACTGATAAGTTTGTTGAATTCTCATAAGTGTATCATGAACATATGGCTGATATATAAACTTGTCTTAAAACCCCCTTTGGAAATTATGCTTTGGAAGAAGATCACAGAAAAAAAAAAAAAAAAAAGGAAAACAGCTTTAAGATCTTTAAAAGAGGAACATATTTTGTGGCACCGCAATTCTGTGACAAGACATAATGTATTATCTGGAATATATTGCTGATCTCTGTTTACATGGGATTCTTTCTATCTCCCAAAGCAGATATTCTATTTGTAATGCCAGTTTTTAATTCCTGCTGTTAGTGACTACATCGTGAGAGATAATTACATGGTGTAGAATTGGAATTGGTACAGAAATGTGTTTACAGCAGCAATCTTCTCATTGTTTTAAATAGTGATAATTTATAATTAAAGCTTTTAATGCAGTGTTTCCTGATACTACTAAGATACCCCTTTCTTCAAACAGAGTACAATTCCTCAAAAAATAGTTTTGGGAGGGGCTTAATGAATGTTACCATGGAAGACTACACAAAACAAAAACATTTGTGAAAGGGGGGTTTATGCCATCAGCTGTCTGGGAACTGCTCTGTGAACTCTATTGTATTGAAGTCAATACCACAATCAGGGTTTATTTAATGTAATTTTTTTTTACTTATTATCAATATTCCTACTTCCAGAAGCAGCAGACATATTTTAAGCATAAAATAATCTTGCAACAGAGCAAGGATGCTTCATAGACATGCAGTCATCTCCTGTCCCATGAACTGGAGGGTAAGAGCTATAAAGTGCAGGAATTATCAAAAGTTTATGATGATGCTTTTGTTTAAATTAATCTTTAATAAACAAGGTGGTCACTGCATTTCTTTACAAAAAATAATTTTCAAATTCTTTCCGAACCAGCTCATTCTATTGTAATCCAATTATAAATGAATTAACTATGCTGTTAGGCAAAATCCAGTGATTTTCAACTATACATTCAGTTTCATCACATGAATAATCATAACTCAGAAATTCAGAACAAAAAGTTCTTTACTCTTGAAGCAGAATATATGCAGAAGAGATGCCCCTCAGGGAACTTATTTATATTCCAGAATTTTGGTGAAGGCAATGTCATGTTTTCCTATAGTGTCTTTTTGTTCAAATTATCTTTTTAGTTTGTTAAGACTTAGTGATTTTTTTTCTCATACTCTCCTGCAAATGCACATATTGATATACAACCAGGTTTTCATTTTTCTGAAATAACTGCTGTGAAAATATTGTCTATCAGGAGTCAAACAACTGTTACACATATTTTCCTTTGGACACAGAAATGCAGTCAAAATCTCAATTCTTGAATGAAACTAGATATGAAATAATGCTGGGTTTCTGGGTTATGCCCATTGTGAGGGTTAGTGGGCTAACAGGTGCACAGTCTGTGTAGGTGACTTCCTCTATGTGCCTGTCTGTCCTAGTCATGATTTCATGCTGCATTTACTTGATGTATGGTCTTGTTGCTGGTTAGGTATGTTAAGACACATTGTTGTCTTACACACATGAACATTCACCAGAAAGTCTTTAGACTGATCCTGTTGTAACCACCAAAATTATGGCTTGCATGGATATTTATACTAGGCTCTTACCAAATTTGATGCTATCCAGGAATTTTCTTGGGTACTGGTTTTCACTAGTCTTTACACTTGGCCATAGTTAACTTTAGCATTTTACTAATGAGTTCTTTTCCCAAGGAATTCCAGAGCTTGTTTTGGAAGCCAAAACATCCAGCAGGCAGTTTGGTTACACTCACCCTGCTTTTGAGGCTGAGCCTTTTCAAGAGTATATGCTATTGTCCCAACGGCATGAGATTTAACACATCCAAGTGCCGGGTTCTGCACATTGGCCACAACAACCCCATGCAGAGCTACAGGCTGGGGTCAGAGTGGCTGGAGAACAGCCAGGCAGAGAGGGACCTGGGGGTGCTGGTTGATGGTAGGCTGAACATGAGCCTGCAGTGCGCCCAGGCAGCCAGGAGGGCCAATGGCATCCTGGCCTGCATCAGGAACAGTGTGGCCAGCAGGAGCAGGGAGGTCATTCTGCCCCTGTACACTGCACTGGTTAGGCCACACCTCGAGTACTGTGTCGAGTTCTGGGCCCCTCAGTTTAGGAAGGATGTTGACTTGCTGGAACGAGTCCAGAGAAGGGCAATGAAGTTGGTGAGGGGTTTGGAACACAAGCCCTATGAGGAAAGACTGAGGGAGCTGGGGCTGCTTAGCCTGGAGAGGAGGAGACTCAGGGGTGACCTTATCACTCTCTACAACTACCTGAAGGGGGGTTGTAGACAGGCAGAGGTTGGTCTCTTCTCCCAGGCAACCAGCACCAGAACAAGAGGACACAGTCACAGGCTGCACCAAGGGAGGTTTAGGCTGGAGGTCAGGAGGAGGTTTCACACAGAGAGAGTGATTGCCCATTGGAATGGGCTGCCCGGGGAGGTAGTGGAGTCTCCATCATTGGAGGTGTTCAGGAGGAGACTTGACAGGGTGCTTGGTTGCATGGTTTAGTTTTTTGGGTGGTGTTGAATGATAGGTTGGATGCGATGATCTTGAAGGTCTCTTCCAACCTGGTCTGGTCTATTCTATTCTATTCTATTCTATTCTATTCTATTCTATTCTATTCTATTCTATTCTGTATCACTTCGCCTCTGTGGTGAAGGCACATTATGCCCAGATACTGAATCTTGTCCCAGCATGTGGGCAAGTTCCCCCTCCCTTGGAGGAAGACAAAAGCCAAGGCATTAGCCAGGCTTGCACACACCCAGCGCATGCAGTGCCCGTGCTGACACCAAGTATGGGCATAATTCTAGCTTCACCCTTTCTATAGGCTGAAGTCAGTTGTTTATGAGAATGCCCATTGGTCAAGCCCAGCCTCGAGAAATCTATAAGTATTATCCCATGTGGTAAACAAGTTGCTCCCCCCTCATTCACTTTGTCTCTGTGCTTGCTCGAGAGAGCAACTCTCGAGCTGCAGCCTTTGCCATTGAGCTGATTGTTATTAGCTTCTGTTATACATGCACGCATACTGGAAGTGTCTGCATTGTTAAGAAGCCCAGAGGGAGGACCTTCGCTGTTTCTGAGGAGCTCAGCGTTGCTACAGCCAGTCGTACCCACCAGGAGAGCCCACCATGCCACCGGAGGACTGGACCGACCCCCGAGCGTAAGATCTGCCCAGTTGCTGGGGAGAAGGGACTTGATCGATACCGAGTCCACATATGCCTATCCCCGCCGTAGCGGGAGAGAAGCCGCCGAGTGCCGCTCTGAGCCCTGTGAACCTCAGGGAAGACTAAAGCATTGTTTGTGCCTATACTGCACCGAACCCAGGACCACTTCGAGAGTCCTGTTGCTCCTTTAAGATCAGTAAACGAGAATCCGCCGCCTAATGCAGCTGCATTCTCTCCCCGAGGCTGTTTGCATCAGTCCTGAGAACTGCCATGGTTGGGCTGACCCCCGTAGCTTTGCCTGCTGCCCCATCGACCAAGCCCACCTACCGGCCACCGTCGTCCCGCCCTGCCGTGCGAGCCACGGACCAACCCCGACCAGGACCGATCCCTGTTGTCTGAAGGGAATTGAATGTCGTCCACGTGCTTTCCATCCACTAGCACTCAGTTCAAAGTATCCGCATCTAGCAGAGTAAGCGCTGACACATAGAAAGATTGTAATATTGCTGTGTATAGCCAGAAGCCGCCCGGGTCCCGTCGAGTCTCCATCTAGTGGCCAAGCGGCGGAACTGCACCCTTTGTTATATAAATATAGAAAGGGTTTATAGATAGTTCAATTAAGTTATAATCATAACACTAAGCCACTTGTGGAATCTATTTCACGAACGTGCACTAGAACATGTATATAAGTTGGTGATTCATCTGTTATTAATAGTTTGGTGATTAATAAAAATAATATTTTCATAATTAATATTTCTTATTCATAACTTTAATAACCTCTTCACCACACCTCAATGCTTAGGAATGTTCCTAGGTACATTTTTATTGCAACAGTATAGATGCAGCCTTGATGTCTGACTGAGCCAACCCTCTTCCCAGCAATGTGGAATTTGTTAAGTGTGACTTTCCAGTTACTCAGAGTAGACATCTGTACATGCAGAGAAGCAACCTACACTCAGAGATAAGAGCCTGTCTCCTGCCCAAAAGATGTGCAGTAGCTGTAGTGCTTAACTGCAGAGGCTGGGCAGTCCTGAAGGAACAAAAGATCCAGAATTCTGGCCTTCACAGACAACTTCTTTGTTTGCCTGTTTTTTGACCCTAAACTCTTCGATTCCTGGTTCTCACTCCAAGTATAATATGCTTACAGGTGAGGCACTTGTTGATGGCATTGGAGATCTTCTACTCTGAATTGTAGGTTATCTAAAAATAAGATCTCTGATAGAACTGTAATAATGCAGAAGACAGGTGATATAACTGTTTTCCCTTCATTCCTTGCTGCATTTTCAAAAGGACTCCCATTTCTGCTTTTGCTATGTCCTCTGAGGGAGCTGAACAGCCGAAGTGCCTAGTAGATAGAACATCTTCCAGTGTTTCTCAGTGACTGGCTTTATTTTCTGATTCAGTGCTCCTAATGGTGGAGCACCATTTTTATTTCCCCCCCACCCCATGACTAAGGGAAGAGGGACAGACTTTTAGTCTGTAGTTCATAAGTAAATCCTAGGCTATTCTGCTTGATCTGCTGGCTCTTAGACTCTCATTATTGCTTGCTTGAAATCTGATTCAATTTTATAAGCACGGGCATCAGTGAAAATTGAAATACTCCAGGTTATTTCACTTTGCCTTCATATTTTGTTCAAGATAGGTGCAGGTTTCCTGTTTTTCCCCCTCTGCCATATCTGTTAGGTGACCTTTATATGCTAGTACAATTCAAATGGTTCTATATGCATATGTTTACATTACTGAACAGAGATCTTCATTCCATATAGCAAAGTGAGGATTTTCTCTCTTATGCTTTGTTTTTTATAATCACAGTGTTTGCCTACAAGTCCTTTGTGTGGTTGAAATTTCAATTGTGTGGTAAATAAATGATTAATCCTCTTTTTCTTCTCCACTTGCTTTGGATTCTTGTCCTGCGCACATACAGCTTTTGTAAATCAATTGCCCAGTGACTGCTCCTCATCTTATTTTGTTGATCCATGGTTGATCGATCCACAATAGATATAGATCATCAGCTTCATCTGGCTTTCTTCTTGTAAATCTTACCCTTCTACTTTTCTCCTCTAGATTTTATCATTCCATTAATTTCTGTAGTCACTTAGAATTTGGAACAGCATGAAAGCATCTGACAGAAGCCCAGGACAGCATGTTTTCCTGCCATATTTGTGCTTACAATGAGTTGCAGTTTCAGGGCTATGGGGGCGACGGAGATTGGAATCAATACGGCTGACCAATATGATTGAGTATTGTTCCTTTATTGTTCCAGTGTTCGAGCTCACACTGCTCGTCGCTGGCATTGCCACAAATCCCACTTTTTGTTTTTGTGAGCAATCTGGTCATGGGAGTTGTTCTCATCCCATACAAGATGCTACTGCAAACACAGAAGCAAGCAAGGTAAAGCTAAGCTGTATAGCAAAAGCGAGAGTTCTGTAGTGCAGCATGTCTAACAGACTGGTGTAACCCATACAAGGCACAAAGCTAAAGTTGAACTAGTTACAATGCGCTAACAGAGTTGGCATAATACATGGTCAAAGATAACAAACATTGTAAAGAAAAACTTAGATCTTAACAGTTCCGATCTTTACATTTCACTCCTCTTACTGACAGAGAAAACTTGATTATGCCTGAACACATTGCACACAGAGATTGAGGCACAAATGCAATCCTTAGTGCTGTCTTTTACAATCTGCTTTAGGATTATGTTGCATCTTTATTTTCTCTCGGATGGTCAAAAATCATGAATTGTTTAATGGTAGCAAGATTTCTTTAATCTGTAAAGGTAGATCTGGCCAGGCTCTAGCTTCACAGACAGAAAACTTGCAGGCAAGCAGCAAGAGCAAAAAGAGCTTCATTGCATTTTAAGTTTTTGTTTTTAAATTATTTTCATACTGTTTTAATGTGGTTTTGTTTTGGTTTTTTCCTTCATTGCATTTTTTTTTATCTGCACTTTTAAATTATTTTTTAAAACTTTTTTTGTTTTGTTAATTTTAATCTAATTTGGATATAATTTTTTCCCAATTAATTTTTGTTATTTTTGTGTTTAAATTTTTCTTTGTTCTTTAAACTTTTATTATTATTATTATTAACTAACTTTTTGTCATTTTTAATTTATCTTTTTTTTACCCTCTTTATTATAATTTTGATTTTGTCATTGCAATTTTTTAATCTGTATTTTGTTATTCTAATCAATTTTTTATTTTAATTTTTTTTAATTTCTTTTTTTCGTTTTATCTAGTGTTTAATCTTTTATATTTATCTTATATTCTTTATTGTAATTATTATTTTGCATGTTTGTTTTATTTAATCTATTTTCCATTTTAATTTTCATTTTTGCTTTTTTATTATATTTTTTAACCTTCTTTTCTATTAATTCTTTTTTATTATAATTTTTCATTTAAATTTTCTTGATTTTTTCTTTGTATAATTTTTTGTTTGCTTTAATCTAGTAGTCTTGATAATCCTCATTTTTATTTTTTGGTAACAATTCTTATGTTTTTTGTTAATAGCTATTCTGTGTTAGTAATCCTTATGATTTTTTAGTTTGTTATATTTTGTTTTTAATATTTTGTTTTTATTGTTGCTTTTCTTTTTTATTCTGTTATTTGAGTACTCTATATTTTGTATCCAGAGTTTTTGTGCTTTTGTTATATATTTCTACATTTACATTTTTCCTTTGCACTTGTTACCTTTTTGTTTACCTTTTTTTTTTTCCATTTTTTTGGTATTTTTTCTAGTCTATATCTAAGAAGGACATATAAAGACATTACCTTAGCTAAGGAATACTTTTTAAAATGAATACCTATTAACTACAAATATTAACTATATTACATGGAGCTCCTTTGAAATGCCTAGGCACACAACTAAGAAGGTTCGAACCAAAAGAAAATCTTACAATGTGAACTAATTACTAAGTACTTACACCTTACTACAATTACTATGTACTAGGTATCTGTAAAAACCAAATGCTTACCATTCATTATGCTTACCAGGAAAACTTAGCAAAACTCTAGATAACAAATCTCTTAAGGACATTGCAATCAGAAATGAAGAAATTATCACTGTAGCTTTAAATCAGAGCAGAGCTTTGGTTGGCAAGAGTCGTACCAGAAAATCCTCCCTTTTCTGGGGTTGGGGGTAGGGGTGGGTGGCTAGCAAGGTGTACTCTAGTTGCCATTGTTTCTGTATTGGGGTGTTAACGACTTGCAGCCTATCGTCTCTGAACGACCATTTTTCCACCCATACTGGATTATCTGTTTTCCATTTTGATTTGAGGGTTGGTTGCTGACTAGTAGCCACTACAGAGAAGGAACAGTAACAAGTTTTGCTCCTAGCTGACTTGAGGCATCTCAACCCAATAGAGCAACTGGAAGGGTTAACACGTACGGTCTTACAATGATTGATTTGCTGTAGTTAAAAGCTAATTGCACTGGCTCTTTGTTAACCCAAGTCGTTTGGATACACATGACTTCAGCATTTGCCATGAGCAATGGCTAGTGACCATTCCATTTATGACTATGTATAATGATGACATCGTCTCCAGCATCCATAATAATTGAAAAGTATATAATTTGTCCACAAGAGTGTCTGACAGTAACAATCTGTTCCAGTTTTCCCTTTTGGATTTCTAGGGCTAATAAGGTATTACTGTGATACTGTGATATCGATGGAACCCGAGCCTTCTTGCCCTCGGATCCTGTTAGAAGTTTTAGGCACTCGGGACTCAGATGGTATTAGCTGAGCAATTTCTGTCTCAACAAGAGTGCTAACAGGAGGGGCAATGGTATAGAGCATAATTTACATAGCCCAGTCATAATCAGAATGTATTGAACCAGGAATTATAAGGATGCCCTGTCTAGAGGTAGACAATCTGACAATTAACAGAGCACAGGGTCTGTGACCCAAAGGACCGTGCCAGTTAAACTCGACAACGCTTTGTGGATTAAAAGTGATATGCGGTTGTTGTCAGGTCCGCTGTGCGATGCCAGAGAGGGCTGCGGGGGGGAGGGGGGGGGAAGGGAGCACGGTCCAAGCACCCTGGCTTGGTGTCGTCACGCGGGGTATATTCACGCTGCAGGAGCAGCTTCTGCGACGATCTGGAGTAAAATGATCAGGTCTGTGACACTTTCGAGTCTGTCCAGCAGTCAGGCACTTTAATTTAAGGTACCTAAGTTTCTCAGAGGCACAATGATTTCGAGTCAGGTTGTTTCCTTTTTGCGGTGGTCGTACTGGTGGTTTCAAGACTGCTTCTATGGCCGTGGCTAGATACATTGTTGCTTGTCGATGCTTTCATTCGTTGTTGCGTCCTGCAGTCATGAGACAGTGGCACCTGTTGATAAAATGCTGAGAACCTGTTTAGTTTCTTCATTAGCATTGTCAAATGCCAAAATATCCAGCATTTCTACCTTCATATCGTGAGTCAGGTCTGAATGTCTTATGTAAGTTATTGACAAAGGAACCAAGTGGCCCTGTTAGACCCTGCTGAGTAGTGAAAAGCACAGGATCAGAGTTATTGTCCTGGATTCTGGACCACTCTTAGATCACTAAATCCTGACTTAATTGCAAAGCCTTATCAGGAAGCTGCAATTGCTGATATGATCTAGCAAAGATCTTGCCCCAACAAGATGGTTAACGGTGACACCTTGTAAAGAGCCTGCTGGCTGCCGGGGCATGGCTTCCGAGGCATTTGCAAGTGAATTGCCACTTAATTGAGAAGTTGCAAGGTCTAAGGCGGTGTGACTTTCAAGTCTCTGCTTGTTGACAGGGGCTGAAACACAGAGAGCACTGTCTTATGATGTAACTTTTTGTTCCAATCAGAATACCATCCATAGACTTGTAGATGAGAAAGTCACAATGGGTCTAAGTGGGAAGAGAGTGCCTTGAGGCTACCCATTGATATCGGTGGGTGGAGTCTGCCTTAATCGATGACTCGGTAGATGCAGACTTTGTTGAATCCTCAGGGTGTGAGCAAATTGTAAAGAAAACAATCCTTCAAATGAATAATAATCAGGTGCCAATTTGTGGGGACTGGGAGTTGGGAGGCCAGGTTGTAAGGCACCCATCTCCTCCATGATCACTCTCAGACCACATAATAAACACCATTTGCTGACATAGGTGTGTCAAAAGGGATTAACAAATATGTTGAAAACAATTTATTGATTACAGCAGTTGTGTATCCTGACTGTAGCCCATAGGTAGCTATGGCTTGTCTAGCTTCCTTTAACATTTGTCAGTCCAGAGATTCTCCATCTGTGACTACATTTCCCACAATACCTTTCCACCAGCGCAGTGGGACAGTTCCCTGTCCCTCCCACCTCCCGATCGCCCTATCAGGACTCAATTGGAACCTCCGTCCAGTGCTATACTCTGCTGATAATGTCTGGAATGTAGGAGGTGGAGGGGGGGGGGATGTAGCGCAGCTGAAACTACCGGGGGAAAGGGTCTGTTTCTGTCACGGCCATGGGGGTGGCTGCTGACGGTGTCAGTGCTGTTATCGGCAGTGCGTCGGTCGATGCCGCCTTGATCGGAGCAGCTGGTACTCATGGGGTCCATGGGGGGTCGCGGGAGGTGTCGCCAGGAGAACTGCCAGGGTGTGGGGTGCCGCTGGGGTGGGCACCGCCGGGCTGAGGGCTGCCGGGATGAGCGCTGCTGGGGTGGGAACCACAGGAGGGGAGCGGTCACAAGAGTGCCGGCTTTGCGAGCCTCCAAGCACTCCATTTTTATTTTTTTTTTCTCTAAGAGGAGTTGCAGGGCAGAGTTGCCACTGTCTGGCCTCCCAGCGTCGGTCCTTTCGTCTTCCAAGTCCAAGCCGTCGCTGGCGGTATCAGAGGAAGATGTTGATGAAGTGGATCGAAAACGCCGAGCCACAGGTTTCGCCGCCTTTTTTTTGGTTTTTTTTTTTTTTTTTTTGTTAATGGGTTTCTCTGCTGGGTGCGGACAGCTGTGGTGGTGTCCAATAAACACAGTGTGCTCGCCAAGATGGCGGACGTGGTGTTTTCTTTGTGCAATTCTTAATGCATAGCGACCTCCATTTTTATTTCACGTGCCTTATCAGTTTGATCGGGATTCGCTTCTGCCGCTATTGACGTGGCAGGAGCAGATTTTTCCGCGCAAAAGGACTGTAATAAGAGAGCCGCGATTCATGTAGAAGGAGTAGCGGGCAATTGAAATTGAGGAGGATGCTGACGGAGCGTCAGACAATGTGCAGGGAGAGAGGAGGGGGGCGG
This sequence comes from Melanerpes aurifrons, assembly GCA_011125475.1. Lineage (NCBI taxonomy): Eukaryota > Metazoa > Chordata > Aves > Piciformes > Picidae > Melanerpes > Melanerpes aurifrons. Next base: position 864,383 of record WWNC01000152.1, read on the forward strand.
AGGGCGGGGGGTGCCTTCCGAGTCTCCCTTTTTCGTCTTGGTTAGAACCAAATGCCGCAGCAGCTGACTTGGGAGTTGTGGTGGATTGGAAGGGGTAAGGCCAAGAAGCCTCTTCCCTCCCCCCTGTAAGTAAAGGGAAAGAAAAATTGCAGGGAAAGGAAAAAAAACTCACAAGCTGAATTAGCAAAGCAGTGGAGCTATATTTACAAAGCAGTGTAGGATTTTGCAGGGGAATATTTACAAATTTACAATATCTACAATATCTACAATATATACAGAGATATACAATAAAGTAACACAGAAAAGAGGGTTCCCCCCTCTGCTGAGGGGTTCTCCCACCTCCACTCTCCCCTCTCCCCCCCTTTCCCCAGAGTAGTTCGGAAAAGAGGGAGAAAGAGAAAGAAAGAAGTTAAAAGCAGATTGTGTTAATTGGAAGCAGTTAATACAGGCCTGGTTATCTTATCTTCAAGGCCGAAGTCTTGGCAGAAAGCCCAGCACAGAAAAGAGCTGCTGCCCAAAGGAGAGGCGGAAGCAAGAGTGACAGAGAAGTGTTGGAAATGCCCATTTCACTCCCAGTTCAGAGGGTGCTTCCTCCCACTCGTCCAATGAAATTAGTTTAGACTATTCCTTCCGTTTACCAACTTCCGTCCACCATACTCCCTTTCTTAAGGGGGCAACGTCAACCGGCCACAGTCCACCCCTTCTAAACAATTTCATTGACTGTTCATACTGTCCATCCAATCCAAAATGATATTTACAGTTCGTGAATAAAGTTCATAGTCCATTTCGGCTATGCTCAGATGTAGGTGATTCAAAAGTCCAAGAAAATCAGAAAATGAGATAAATGGAAAACAGTTTATTTCTTCACCGACGAAGCGAAGAAAAGGGAAACAGGGAAATCTCAGGGTCTCTTAGTTGACTCAGGGCTCTCAGGGATCTCAGGGTTCGTTCACCGTAGATTCCTCGTTGATTCTTCTTTTGGGCGCGATGTAGCTCTACAACAGTTCGAAGTCAACCTCTTTCAGCTAAAGTTAAATTTCTTTGTGGAATACACTGAATTTCACCATTCTCTTGCATTACCCAATAAGTGTGACCCGGACCTTCAGCTGAAACCACCCCTCGGACAGGTTTAGCCTCTCCTGAGGGTGAAAATACCCAAACAGTTTTACCTAACAGGTTCTTTTCTCTAACAACAGGAACTCTATCACCTTCTACTTTCCGTAGCAAATCTGAATGTGCAGGTCCAGCTCGGTTCACTGAACCTCTACTATTTACCAGCCAGGTTGCTTGTGCTAAATGTTTTTCCCGGTTTTTCAAAGATCCACCCCCCATGGCTTTAAGAGTGGTCTTCAACAAACCGTTGTAGCGTTCAAACTTCCCTGAAGCTGGTGCATAGTAGGGAATGTGGAATATCCACTCAATACCGTGCTCTTTGGCCCAGTTCTTTACAAGGTTGTTCTTGAAATGAGTTCCGTTGTCTGACTCAATCCTCTCCGGAGTTCCGTGTCTCCACAGGATCTGTCTCTCCAGACCGAGGATGGTGTTGCGTGCAGTTGCATGTGGAACTGGATAAGTTTCCAACCATCCAGTGTTTGCCTCTACCATAGTAAGCACGTATTGCTTACCAGAACGAGAACGTGGTAGAGTGATATAGTCAATCTGCCAAGCTTCACCATACTTGTACTTGGCCCATCTGTCACCATACCACAAGGGCTTAAGTCGTTTTGCCTGCTTAATAGCAGCACAAATGTCACAGTCATGGATGACTTGTGTGATAGCATCCATGGAAATGTCTATGGATCTGTCACGAGCCCATTGGTATGTTGCATCTCTGCCTTGAATGTCCTGACGAATCGTGAGCCCACCAAGCTAAGAATATCTCACCTCGGTGTTTCCAGTCGAGATCAAGATTAGAGTCCATGTCTACTTGAGAAACTCTTCCAGCTAGATCTGCCTGATGGTTGTGTTGCTGTTCCTCAGTAGCTTTGCTCTTAGGAATGTGAGCATCGATGTGTCTCACTTTCACTGGAATTCTCTCGATTCGATCAGCAATGTCCTGCCATAGGTTGGCTGCCCAAATGGGTTTTCCTTTTCTCTGCCAACCACTCTACTTCCAGTTCTTTAGCCAACCCCATAGAGCATTGGCTACCATCCATGAGTCGGTGTAGAGATAAAGCTTTGGCCATCTCTCACGTTCAGCTATGTTGTGAGCTAGCTGTACAGCTTTTACCTCTGCGAACTGACTGGATTCTCCTTCTCCATCCTTCGCCTCTGCAACTCGGCGTGTTGGACTCCACACTGCAGACTTCCACCTTTGCTTGTTTCCACCAAGACGACAGGAACCGTCTGTGAACAAAGCATATTTCTTTTCATCATCAGACAGGTCATTGTAAGGAGGAGCTTCCTCAGCACGAGTTACTTTCTCCTCTGGAGGTTTAGCACAGTTGATGCCTTCAGGCCAACTTGAGATCACCTCCACTAGACCAGGTCTTTCAAGATTTCCCATTCGAGCTCTCTGTGTTATCAGAGTCATCCACTTAGACCATGTTGAGTCTGTGGCATGATGTGGTGTGGAGCCTTTGCCTTTGAACATCCAATTCAAAACTGGTAATCTGGGAGCTAGAAGAAGTTGTGATTCAGTTCCAATCACTTCAGAAGATGCCTTTACTCCTTCATAGGCAGCTAAAATTTCTTTCTCTGTTGGAGTATAATTAGCCTCTGAACCTCTGTAACCTCGACTCCAGAAACCAAGAGGTCGTCCACGTGTCTCACCTGGAGCTTTTTGCCACAAGCACCAGGTTGGACCACTGTCACTTGCAGCCGTGTACAAAATGTTCTTAATGTCTGGACCATCTCGGACAGGTCCCAGGCCCATTGCTTGAATTACCTCTTGCTTTACCTGGTCAAAGGCTGCTTGTTGTTCAGGTCCCCAGTGGAAATGATTTCTCTTTCGAGTCACATCATACAGAGGTTTCACAATCTGACTGTATCCAGGAATGTGCAGTCTCCAAAATCCCACTATCCCCAAGAAACGTAGGGTCTCTTGCTTGTTTGTGGGACTTGCCATGGTAGAGACTCTATTTACCACATCCACTGGAATGTGTCGGCGTCCATCCTGCCATCGCACTCCAAGAAACTGAATCTCTGTGGTAGGTCCTTTCACCTTGTCTCGCTTGATGGCAAAACCTGCATTCAGAAGAATGTCAATGATTTTGTTACCTTTCTCGAAGACTTCCTCAGCAGTTTTACCCCAGACGATGATGTCATCGATGAACTGGATGTGTTCTGGAGGACTGCCTTTCTCCAGAGCATCGTGGATCACTGCATGACAGATGCTTGAGCTGTGGATCCAGCCCATTGGCAGTCTGTTGAAAGTGTACTTGATTCCTCTCCAGGTGAAAGCAAACTGTGAAAGCAAAATGTGCACTTGCAGCCCGCAAGGCCAATCAGATCCTGGGCTGCATCAGGAGAAGTGTGGCTAGCAGGTCGAGGGAGGTGATCCTCCCCCTCTACTCAGCCCTGGTGAGACCCCACCTGGAGTACTGTGTCCAGTTCTGGAGCCCCTATTACAAGAGGGATGTGGAGGTGCTGGAACGTGTCCAGAGAAGGGCCACGAGGATGATCAGAGGGCTGGAGCACCTCTCCTATGAGGACAGACTGAAGGAGTTGGGGCTGTTCAGTCTGCAGAAGAGAAGGCTCCGAGGTGACCTAATTGTGGCCTTCCAGTATCTGAAGGGGGCCTACAGGAAGGCTGGGGAAGGACTTCTCAGGATGTCAGGTAGTGATAGGACTAGGGGGAATGGAATGAAGCTGGAGGTGGGGAGATTCAGGCTGGATGTGAGGAGGAGGTTCTTCACCATGAGAGTGGTGAGACCCTGGAATGGGTTGTCCAGGGAGGTGGTCGAGGCCCCGTCACTGGGGGTGTTTAAGACCAGGCTGGATGAGGCTCTGTCCAGCCTGATCTAGTGTGGGGTGTCCCTGCCCATGGCAGGGGGGTTGGAACTAGATGATCCTTGTGGTCCCTTCCAACCCTGAATGAAACTATTAAACTATGAAACTGAGGCCTGCATTCCTCTGCTATGGGAATAGAGAAAAATGCATTAGCAATGTCTATGGTAGCATACCATCTGGCCTCTTTGGATTCCAGCTCATACTGTAGCTCCATCATGTCTGGTACTGCTGCACTCATAGGTGGTGTCACTTCATTTAGGGCTCAGTAGTCTACTGTCAGACGCCAGTCTCCATTCTGCTTCCGCACAGGCCACACTGGACTGTTGAATGGTGAATGAGTTTTGCTGACGACTTTCTGATTCTCCAACTGACGAATCAGATTCTGAATGGGCAACAAAGAGTCACGGTTGGTTCTGTATTGTCTGTGATGTACAGTCTGAGAAGCAACCGGTAATTTAATGTCCTGTATCTTGTGTTGTCCCACAACTGCGGATTCATCAGAAAGTTCAGGTCTGGCAGACAGTTTCAATTTTTGTCCATCAATTTCTATTGAAGCTACTCCAAAAGCCCATTTGTAACCTCTAGGGTCTTTGAAACGCCCTTCTCTCAGAAAATCAATTCCCAAAATACAAGGTGCATCAGGTCCGGTCACAACTGTATGCTTCCTCCATTGTTTACCAGTTAAACTTATATTAACCTCCACCTTACTTAACTCTTGAGATCCACCAGTGACTCCCACAATAGTTATAGACTCTGATCCCTGATAATTTGATGGCATTATGGTGCACTGAGCTCCAGTGTCAACCAAGGCCCTGTACTTCCGAAATTGTGAAGTGCCAGGCCACTGGATGTACACATCCCAATAGATTCTATTATCTCTGTAATCCCTCTCCTCCCCCTGGCGGGAGGCAGGGCACCCCTAGTTACGGGGAACATGCGCAATTGTCTCATTTGATCACTGAATTGGCCAACCGTAGGAGAAGCTCCACCATAACTTCTTGACACAATTCTGCTTGCCAGGATGTTTGCATAATTGGAAGGAGCAAGTTTGATGATCTTTTTAGCAAGACCAATACCCACAGGAATGTCATCAGGATTCAGAGTTTCATGTTCACCGTAGAGTGGCTCTCTAAAAGCAAATTCTCTCAAGCGCTTAATTCCCTCATCTATGGTAGTCCAGGGTTTAGGATTCCATGGGAGATCATCTCGGGAAGGGTACCTCAGGGCAACCGCCATTAAAAGGCGTATCCACAGATTAACCTTACCGAGAGCTCGGCCTAGATGTCTATCTATTCCATTATCCCTCGAGAGAGTTCCTAACTGAGCTGCTGACTTGTCTCCAACTGTTAGAGCCAGAGCACCTGTATCATAACACCTACTAAGCCAAGCTAGATCTGGCTCCTTATCTGCCCTGGTGAAATCTTTACGGACATCACGCAATTCCTCGCGGGGCGAAGAACAGTCTGAAATATCATCTTCCTCCTCATCTCCCTGAATTCTTTGTCCATATAATCCTGCTGTCATTCTCCTAAGGATCTCTTTAAGCTGAGAACTACCTTTGCCAGCTGCTTTCCTAGCGTCATCTGTATCCTGCTTTGATCTCACTAGGTTAGCTAGGTCTTTAAAACAAACCTTCTCTTCCTCCTGAGCAGGATCTCTTAGAGTAGAGGGCTCCTCACCAGGATCAGTCTCCAGCTCCTCTTCTTCTCCATCTTCGGCCTTTGCACCTCTAGTCTTTAAAGGAGCCACCTTAACTGGAGCTGTGTTCGAATTTACAGCCACCTTAATGGAAGCTGACAGATCCTGAGATAAATCAGCTGCTGGGGCAGTGACTTCCGGTCCCACCGAGGGAGTAGGTGGAAGTGACATTGCCCCGTTAATGGCCGATGGAGAAGAAGAAGAAGAAGAAGGCGTAGGAGCCATGTTGATACCAGCTGCCGCCTTTGGCAGTTTGCTGGAATCAGCAAAGTCATTTAGAGCTGCTTTACCAATTGACTTTTTAGCCTTCTTTTTAACTGACAGAGAGTCTCCACCTTCCTCATCACTAGATGACTCTGGGACTGATCTCGAGCCACGGCGTTTTCTTTTTGATCTAGTTTTAATAACAAAACAAGCTCTGGACACCTTCCTCTCTCGCCGTAAAGAAATCAGGAGATACATGATAATTATCACCAGCAGCAGAATTATAGACATGAAATAAATCACTTTTGGATCCCAGGCATCACCTAAAGTTACTCTCTCTTCTGGCGGAATCTTAAAACCCTTTATCTCAATTGGGAGAGTGGTGGAGGTAACATTCCTGTATCTCACTGGCCATAAGAAATTAATTCATTTTCCATACCATAATTTAACTCTATACATAACCCACATATAAATTGTCCACACCAAATATTTACCCAGGTAATCCAAAATCAAACCCAAACAATATCTGTAAACCAGAGCCCCAAAAATTGAAAAGAATAATCGCTCCACAAACCACAATACCTTCATGTTTGCTAATTCAGCTAGAAAACACTAAATCAATCAAGTAATAAATTAAACTAATTATCTGCCGCACGTTGGGTACGCCAATAAAAAAAATGTGGTGGATTGGAAGGGGTAAGGCCAAGAAGCCTCTTCCCTCCCCCCTGTAAGTAAAGGGAAAGAAAAATTGAAGGGAAAGGAAAAAAAACCTCACAAGCTGAATTAGCAAAGCAGTGGAGCTATATTTACAAAGCAGTGTAGGATTTTGCAGGGGAATATTTACAAATTTACAATATCTACAATATATACAGAGATATACAATAAAGTAACACAGAAAAGAGGTTTCCCCCTCTGCTGAGGGGGTCTCCCACCTCCGCTCTCCCCTCTCCCCCCCTTTCCCCAGAGTAGTTCGGAAAAGGGGGAGAAAGAGAAAGAAAGAAGTTAAAAGCAGTTTGTGTTAATTGGAAGCAGTTAATACAGGCCTGGTTATCTTATCTTCAAGGCCGAAGTCTTGGCAGAAAGCCCAGCACAGAAAAGAGTTGCTACCCAAAGGAGAGGCGGAAGCAAGAGTGACAGAGAAGTGTTGGAAATGCCCATTTCACTCCCAGTTCAGAAGGTGCTTCCTCCCACTCGTCCAATGAAATTAGTTTAGACTATTCCTTCCGTTTACCAACTTCCGTCCACCATATTCCCTTTCTTAAGGGGGCAACGTCAACCGGTCACAGGAGTAGACTGCTCAGCTTTTTTTGATTGAAATGTCCGTGACGATCCGTCACACGGTGCTATAGCGAAAAGCTTCTTTTTTAAGTATGTAGCACCTCATCCCACAGCTGGGCTGCAATTTCTTCCCGTGCTTCGGAAGTAAAAGCTTATTTGCCGTGGGGATGACTCTGGTCCCAGGCTAATAGCCCTTTTAAGACCCCAGAATTGCCAGTAATACCTCTCACGGAGAGGATAGGTGGAGGGTGTTTAGCACAGCCTCTTCTGTTTCATGGCATGCATCCCCTTGCCCGTCCCCGGTCGCTCACCGGGCCAGGGTGAGATTCACTTCCTTTTTGAGCATGCGCTGCTAATTTTTTCAGCACCGGGGCTGTGCTAGTTCGACCGGCTTTCTGTATCGCTCGGACATACCTCTTTATGCTGAGTCGATCAGTATCGTACTCCGAGGATCCCTTGTCCACGAGTTCAGGTGTATTCGGGTGCCAGATATGGGGGCGACGGAGATTGGAATCAATATGGCTGACCAATATGATCGAGTATTGTTCCTTTATTGTTCCAGTGTTGCAGGCCTATGGTGCAGGCCTGTGGTGCAGGCGTATGGTGGAGGCCTATAGTGCAAGTATAGCACATTAAAGTAAAGTGTAGAAGAAGAAGAGATATGAAAGGCAGAAGTGCATAGCAAGGGAACTTCTGCAACTTGTATAAACTCGGAGTGCCTTGTTGGCATGGCTTCATTGGTTCCCATCGCACTATTACAGATTATTGGTCCAACTACTAATGACATGCAAGGTTTGTTGATGCAGGCGCATGTCCTGTTGTCCCAAGATAACTTTCCATGTTTATAGCTACCAGTGCCTTGTTTTAGTTACATGCTGCAGGCACAGCACTGTTTTGCTACACTGCTATCTGGCTCTGCATTTATGCTGAGCATGGCTTACCACTATGTCAGGCTTTAGACCTGCACTGCCAGATTGCTCACACTGCTCGTCGCTGGCATTACCACACAGGGCCATATAATAAACCATCCTTTATCTGGTCTTTCCATGTTAGAAAGTGGAAACTGAATGTCTCTAACAGAATTTCAGGATCTATTATGGGTTCAGTTGAAAACTTGTATTACTTGTAAATTCTTTAAACTGCTCACTCTAGAGTATCTAGGGTTCTTCACACCTCAAGTACTGTGTCCAGTTCTGAGCCCCTCAGTTTAGGAAGGATGTTGACTTGCTGGAGCGTGTCCAGAGAAGGGCAACAAAGTTGGTGAGGGGCTTGGAGCACAAGCCCTATGAGGAGAGGCTGAGGGAGCTGGGGCTGCTTAGCCTGCAGAAGAGGAGACTCAGGGGTGACCTTATTGATTGCTCTCTACAACTACCTGAAGGGGGGTTGTAGACAGGCAGAGGTTCGTCTCTTCTCCCAGGCAGCCAGCACCAGAACAAGAGGACACAGTCTCAGGCTGCACCAGGAGAGGTTCAGGCTGGAGGTCAGGAGGAAGTTTTACACAGAGAGAGTGATTGCCCACTGGAATGGGCTGCCCGGGGAGGTGGTGGAGTCGCCATCGCTGGAGGTGTTCAGGAGGAGACTTGACAGGGTGCTTGGTTGCATGGGTTAGTTGATTAGGTGGTGTTGGATGATAGGTTGGACGCGATGATCTTGAAGGTCTCTTCCAACCTGGTCTAGTCTATTCTATTCTATTCTATTCTATTCTATTCTATTCTATTCTTAGATGTGAGAAAATTACATCATTAAACTTTGTTACTTTCCTGTTCCTTTGAGAAAGGTAGGGTAAAGATCCTTTACATAATAAGGAAGTGATAATCTGTGTTCTGTATGGAAAGTGATACCTGTTAAAGTGAAAGCCACCACTTTTATCTTCCTTCTTACATTCTTCCTTAAAACTTCCTTGAACAGGGATAGCTGGAGAGCACCTGGGAGTTAGGCAGCTTGTGCAGATACAGTAATCTTTGATAACTATCATGTTTTGTAAACTTTCAGCTATCCTCTCTCAATTGTGACTTGTCCCATCTATGGCATTTCTGAAATTAGTGCATTAATTTGAGGCTTTTTATTTGTTGTGTACTTGGCCAGATGTACCACAATGTGATTACCTAATTTTTCTATTCCAGTCATGATCAGATGTATCAGATACATGATTTTCTCACATGTTTCTGTAATGGGTGAGATGCCTTCAAAAATAGGACAGTTTTTAGCAATAGATGATTCTCAGAAATGCACTGTGGTAAATAGGAAGTTGTGCAATGTGTTTTTTTGTTTGTTTGGGTTTCCTTTTTGTTTGGGTTGGGGATTTGTTGTTGTTGCTGTTGTTTGTCTGGGGGGGGGTTGTAGCCTTCTTGGATAATCCTGTGATGCAGTTCTCACTTCACAACATAATGTACTGTCTTCAACATAGATGCAAAGTAGAGTACCATAAATGACAAATGATGCCACTTTCCTTATATAAGACCATAATATTTAGCAGAGAAAGTCAGGGAAATATCAGTTCTTTTTTTATAAGTATGGAGACTCCCCAATGAATAAGGAGGAGTGGCAGAGTATCAACATGCATTATGGTTGAGTCTGCAATTGTGGACAGCAATTGTGAATAAGCATCTGTGTATAACAAGTGAACAAGCCATAACGGAAGAGCAAGAATCTCACTTTTCTAGCTCTAGGCTGTCTGAAAAAGAGACTGTTATCTGGCTGATATGATGAAACATCAAGCTGTAAAAGATTTAAACTCTCTTCCCTAGATATAAAAGTATATTGATCTAAACTCTATTATTGCAAGTTATAACTGGCCTGTATAAATAAATAGGCAAAGTGGAGTGGAATGGAGCCTCTCTTATTTCATTAACACTACATACTTCCACGTTGATCTGATTTGCCAAATGTATGAACTGGCAAGCACTTGCTGTGCTTTCTGGCTGCAATGGTGCCCTATATTTTGTTAGTTATGGTACTGGCAATATACTGGCTATATGTCGCTGGCATCACAGGCTGAATAACATATTTTGCTGGAGTGAAATACTTTACCACAGTATTTCAAACTTTTCCACTCTTCCATGGCATCGAGGTAGGTGATGGAGTACTGTTGTTGCCATAACGTGCTAGTTTCGCAAACAGCCTAAGAGATGTTCTGCTATACAATGAGAACTTTACCCTGTGATAACAGGCTACAATTTTAGGGAAGGTTCTTTTTGGATGAAGATGTCTGATCCTTCTTGTAATTACCACAACTGTTTTCTGCCTCAGGACAGTTGTACATAAAACTTGACAACTGCTTTGCTTTTATGAGTGCAATGTTAAAAGGCTTAGAAATAAATATTTCTATATAATATCAAAATTTCAGTGCTTTATGTGGCCCTATATGCCCACAGAGGGTATTCAGTTATTTTTTTAGCCCAGACATGGATACATAACTTGACATCATGAATGAACCTGGCAGTTCAGAGATAACATGTTCTGTTTGTGATACCAGAGGCAAGAATGCTCATAGCATGTAAAGTATTTGCTGTATATTAACATCAGTATAAAATATGTGACTCAGTCCCAGTGTGATAACATTAAAACCCTTCCACAGTCCTAACTGGACTTGTAGTTGTTCCAGAGGAGGTGCCAAATGAAATTAAAGGTAAATAGCCTGTAGCACTTATCAGGACTGATGCAAAATAAATTTTCAGAGACAATAGAGGTGCTTTTAAGACAGTAAAAATTGTTGCTGTGAAGCTGTGGTTACAGAGGGAAAGTGCTTTTTGTCAAGCTGTTTAATAGTTAGAAAGATAAAAATTCAACATATGTTATCAATTAACAAAATGTAAATTTGCTGAAAAAATATACATTGTGAAATTACAGAAGAATGATTTCCTGGAGCATAGTCACAAATATTCCTTTCAGGAGCTGAAGAAAGTCATATGCACACTATATATACCATAGTTACGCCTCTGTTAAACAGCTCACTTTTCTGCATACAAAACGGTGACAGTCTGTGATGTCAGTGCATACCAGGAGTGTCAGATTTCTGCATCTCACCTGTCTGAATGATCTTACAATTAATTTCTCATTCTCTAAGGGAGAAAAAAAAATTGTTTTCTACCTACTCATATAAATGGAAATACACACTATTTGATATTTGCAGAGTGCCTCTAAATAGAAATGAATACATAAGTGCTACCTTCAAGTAACCCTATTTATTTGTTACGGGATATTCAAGTATAACCTCTTCCAGTGTAAATAAAACTTTCCTATTGAAATTGATGCATTGTAGCTTGCTTAAACAAGAAGAGAGAAATTGTGCAAAGGTAGTATTGGAAATAAATAAGGGGTATCCAAATGTATGAGAAAGACCTCCAAACCACATAGGGGTAGTCTGTTCGTGGGGAATGCTCAGTGTAGAAAATCCGCATAGGAAGGCAGAAGAATGCTGGGAGAAGGTTTTGTTAGCAGAATAGGTAGTGGATTTGAAGGAAGACAGGCCATGATGTGTGACAGCTGATGAGAAAGCCTGCACTGTACAAATATTCAAATGAAATAAGAAAGAATGTCGGGTAGGTGATGAGTATACTGTGTGTGAGATGAAATATTGTGCAAGATTCAAGTTTCACTCTGGGTGTGTATTGGAAGAATTGCAAGGTCATCAGCCTCCTTTTTTTCAAAAACAAACAAAACAAAACAAAAACAACAAGAACTAGGGGGAATGGAATGAAGCTGGAGGTGGGGAGATTCAGGCTAGATGTGAGGAGGAGGTTCTTCACCATGAGAGTGGTGAGACCCTGGAATGGGTTGTCCAGGGGAGGTGGTCGAGGCCCCGTCCCCTGGGGGTGTTTAAGAGCAGGCTGGATGAGGCTCTGTCCAGCCTGATCTAGTGTGGGGTTTCCCTGCCCATGGCAGGGGGGTTGGAACTAGATGATCCTTGTGGTTCCTTCCAACCCTGAATGAAACTATGAAACTATAAGAAGAAAGAAAATCCCCAAAGCAAAAACAACCCCAAACTTATTTCAATTTATGTATTTGTGACATAGTTTGAGCACCCTCTTATGTTTTGGCAAAAGTATAGCAAGAATATTTTGCAATTAAAAGAATCATACATTGATCACAGCTAAAATTTCACCAGCAAGCAGATTTGCCGTGTTTATTTTCCTTACAGCAGAGTCTACCTGCAGTTATAGCTTAGTTGGGATAAAGAGTTATTTTGAAAAGAGAACTTCTTGTATTGATAATGGAATAAGATTTTCTTCGATGATTTTCATTCAGATTTATCAAACACTGATAAAAAACTGAAATTATGTGTGAAACCACATCTTTATTGTTCGTGGGTTTAAGTCAGATTCTTGTAAAATATTTTTTAAATTTTATTTCTTGGTTAATTGGATTTCCTTATTATAAATTCCCATTTGTCATAAAGCATAGGCTAGTTTACATCTGACAACTCCTTGAAAAATGGGCTAAGAGAAGCCAAATAAACTAGAGACAACTCATTAGATTGGGTTTTGTGGTTAATGTCTTTTTCTTTTCTAACTAACAACAGACTGAGAAGAGCAGCCATCTAATTACAGTTATGTATAAATCTACCTTTCAGTGATAAGTCATACTGGACTGTGTTCTTAAAAAGCTGATAGTCTAAATTGTAAAGGGATTTAAAATCTCTGACCCTTAAGTATACGCACAGAAAATAAAAAGCAAATGAAAACTACCCCAATATTGCATAGCTGACAAAAATAGGACGTTCTTTTGTTTATGAGGATACTTACATTTGATCTACAGTTTTAAGCATGTCTCTGTGTCTCTGATTAATGTAAATAACAGAGGCTTTATTTATACTATGTGGAGCTTCCAATATTAGTAAGAAGGTAAGTAAGAAACAAACAACAATCTGTTGAAATGCAGTATCAAAGAGAGACACCAAATGGGAAGCCACTTTTAGTCTTTCATAATCCCTGTGGGCTAGGAAGCCCAGTATTTTACCAAAGCTTCTTGATATAGATAATGAACTGAGCTACAATACGAAGACATCTGTTTTCCTTCCACTTCCATTGCTAGCTTACTCAAGTCTAGCCGTGGATTTTTGCACCCATCCCAGTAATTATTTAATTTCTCATTCTTTGGGGCTGTCTTTTTGTGGCATTTTTTGAATTTTAAATAATGATTAGGACCCCCTGGTTCCAATCATTAATTTACACTGAGTTTTCTAAGCAGCATTAGTGTTTAGGTAATGTAATTTTTATCTTCCTGTTACATAGACCCCAGTACTTAATTCTAGTGACACTGATGCAAGCAGATGATTGAGTAAAATCTTTGGTTCTGTTGTTAAGAGATGCTCATCACTTCCTGGTACTGTCCTCAGGTGTAGAGGTTGATGTAGAAGCTTAAAATATTTAGTTCTGCATCTCCTAAGAGACATGCAGAACTGCCACTGGCATGGCACTGAAAAGGTCACAAGATGTTCTTCTAAATTGCTCAGCAAATGCTAAATAGTTCTCAGGATCCTTTCTGGCATTGATAGGCTACTTATACCCCAGTTTCTGTTACAAACAAAGGTAGAATAGATCTTTTTCTATTATGTTTCTTTGTAATGTTCATGCAATTACTTGTGTGCATTAGTACTAAAGTGCCTTTCTCCCTAAAGTTCTATTATCCTATCAGTTATAAGGACCAATACAACAGCAGATCTGTGCTTGGTTGGAAAAGCAAGATTAAAATATATACTTGGATAACAGATTTTACCCTTGAACTCTCCATTACTTATAAGCACGTTAGCTGCTAAATGGTGAGTGATCTCTTTAGCACACTGTAAAGCTCAGGGGAGAAAAAATAAATCATTGTGTAGGAAACAGAGGAGAGTCAGATTTGAAATCTAAATTAGAAAAATATGATACAAAGTAGGAAACTGTATGAAACCTTGTCAGTTCTTTACCCCAAATCTAACAAATCTCTCCCGGTATTGTGTGTGAGAAATGTAAATACTGTAGTTTAGATTTATATATTAAGCCTTTAATTTATCCTGGAAGATACAATTAGTTTTGAACAGCTACATGGGAAATAATGATTTGTGATTGTGAATGCAGACAGAATCAGAATGCCAGGGCTAGAGATAATGTAATTCCTCTCTCTTCATATATGACTTGGCTCTGAAATGGGGGAATGTTTTCTGGCACACACCCATTATCTCTAATTGCTTGATTACTAGATCCTTGTAAGCAGTAGATCCAATTACACATAAAACAAGAAATGGTAAAAAATATGAACCAAATATACATGAATAGAATAGACTAGACCAGGTTGGAAGAGACCTTCAAGATCATCGCGTCCAACCTATCATCCAACACCACCTAATCAACTAACCCATGCAACCAAGCACCCTGTCAAGTCTCCTCCTGAACACCTCCAGCGATGGCGACTCCACCACCTCCCCGGGCAGCCCATTCCAGTGGGCAATCACTCTCTCTGTGTAAAACTTCCTCCTGACCTCCAGCCTGAACCTCTCCTGGTGCAGCCTGAGACTGTGTCCTCTTGTTCTGGTGCTGGCTGCCTGGGAGAAGAGACGAACCTCTGCCTGTCTACAACCCCCCTTCAGGTAGTTGTAGAGAGCAATCAATAAGGTCACCCCTGAGTCTCCTCTTCTGCAGGCTAAGCAGCCCCAGCTCCCTCAGCCTCTCCTCATAGGGCTTGTGCTCCAAGCCCCTCACCAACTTTGTTGCCCTTCTCTGGACACGCTCCAGCAAGTCAACATCCTTCTGTAGTGAAGGATGCTTATGGTCAAGAACCCCACAGAAGTGAGGGTTACCAGTTCGGCCAAACTCACTGCCACGATTAAAAACTTGGTGTGCGTTCAAGCAATGTACGATCGCGGGGCATATTCTTCCCCACTAGATGCCCCAATTAACCCAGTGCGACTCAAAATTCTAATCCGTGGTCTGCCGCCGGGTCTGAAAAATGTATGTGATGCCAAAAAGGAGGAAATTGAACGAGTAGTCGAAAGGAATATGGCCTCTACTAATTCCCGGGAACACCAATTAACTTGGGAAGAGCTTCTGATGGCATTATCCTACAAGGGCCGAGACTTGGACTACTCTGATCATACGCTCATGGCCAAGACTCCCAGCGACAGACGCTATACTGATTTAAAAGGCAACCAAGCGACGACACCGCGGGGGAAAAAGCAGGAAGTGCGCCACACTAAGACATCCCCTACTGCGACTTCTGCGAGTTCAAGCAGCAGCCCGGAGTCAGATCGCCGTCACTCAGGAAGTCCCAGAGGGAGAAATTCCGACCGCTGGAGAGATAAACGGCATTCTTCTAATAGATCATTTTCACCCAGAGAGAAATAGTATCGACTAGCACTGTCTTTGAATGTACCTGAATCCTTAATAGCATCATTATCAACGAGACTGTTAAAAGGCGTAGTGCTGAGCATACAAAATAAATCCGGCAGCTGGGAAGAGGACAATTACCGAAGTGACCGCCGCGGCAAGGGGAAGAATGAAGCTGGAAGCAGCAGTCCTAAAACTGTTTCACCCAGCAAGGATGCTAACCCCTTCATACCTCGCCGCCAGAGCCCAGATAAAAAGCCAAAAAACTAGACACAGCGGTGACTGTTCCAGGCCTCACTCATCGCTTTGTTAATACTTGTCAATGGTCTGAGGATCCAGAGCCTTTCATTTTGATTCCCACTGGACCTACTCGAACTGCTGTAAAATTCCTTATTGACACTGGGGCGCAAATCAGTGTTTTGAATGTGCAACAAGCCAAACGCTTGAAGATCCTGCCATCCCGGAAAAGGATTAAGATACAGGGTGTTACAGGAATGCCTCATACGTGCCATTTAGCCAAAACAAGGTTGTGGCTTCCTGGTGACAAGCGGAGTACCTGGTAGAAGTTGCCCTGAGTCCGTACCCAGAGAACATCCTTGGATTTGATGTTTTAGCTGGCAAACGGTGGCATCTCCCTAACGGTACCGCGTGGTGCTTTGGCTCCTATGGAGTAGGAGCAAAAGGGACTGAAACCGCTCGGGTAGGCACTCTCCAAATTGCTCCACCCTTACCCAAATCGAGTATCACATGTGTTGCACAGTATTCCCTACCAGCAGCAGCCAGACAAGGCATCACTGAGGTGATTGCAGACCTGGAAAAGAGACAAATCATTACCAGGACACACTCACCCTATAACTCACCAGTGTGGCCAGTGCGTAAACCTGATGGACGATGGAGACTCACCATTGACTACAGGAGGCTCAATAGCAACACGCCCCCTCTCACCGCTGCAGTCCCAAGTCTGACATCCATCGTGACAGCAATCCAAGCTGCATCACATACTTGGATGGCTTCACTGGACATTAAGGACATGTACTTTATGATCCCTCTACGTGAGGAGGATAAACCACAGTTCGCTTTCACATGGCAAGGTTCCCAATACACCTTCAATCGTCTTCCCCAGGGGTACAAGCACTCAGGAACCATTGCACACAATTCCTTAGCAGCACTGTTAGACACCATTGAAGTCCCAAAAGATGTAAGTGTCTACCGGTACGTAGATGACATCTTTGTCGGGGGAAATGACGAAGGTAAGGTGGGTTCAGTAGCTGCAGCGATCTGGGACCTTTTGACCAAAAATGGGTTACAGGTTCCACGAGCCAAATGTCAAGGCCCAAGCCAAGAAATTAAATTTCTTGGATCCTGGTGGGTAGCAGGAGCAATATCAGTGCCAGAGGATGCTCTTGAGGCTATTGAAAAGGGCCAACTTCCCAATAACAAAAGGGAGCTTCAGCGGCTCTTGGGTACCTTGGGTTACTGGAGAAAACATGTTCCAGGTTTCTCAGTAATTGCTCGTCTTCTCTATGACCTGCTTAAAAAGAGCAGAGTCTGGGACTGGACCCCAAGGCACACTGAAAGCCTAAATGTTTTGAAGGACGAATTAAAGGCTTACCAGAAATTGGGCCCTTTGCACCCACATGACCCCTTAAGGGCAGAATGGGGCTTCTCTGAACATGCTTCCTACTGTGGGATTTTTCAAAGGGGACCTAAAGGCCGGAACAGAGTCCTTTTATTCTCTTCAACAGCATTCAAAGATGCTGAAAGGAGATACTCTGAATGGGAGAAGGGACTCCTGTCTCTGACCCGAGCTGTCAAAGAGGCAGAGAAGATGCGCACTACGCAGGATATCGTAGTGCAAGGTCCATTCTCTCCGCTCAAAGCAATCCTCAATGGAACCCCACCACCAGAAGGAATTGCTCAGAAGGCTTCCGTGAGAAAATGGTATGCCTATCTGGAAGGGATGGCTCAGCTTATGCCTCTAAGAGAAGGGCCCACAAAAGTATCTAAATTGCAGCAGCCCATCAACCCACATACTATCCCACTGTGCCAGCCCTATAAGCCATCTCCTATTCAGGTAGCACCTGAATTGACTGCCGATGCCAATACTGAGGGAGTGTGGTTCACAGATGCATCTGCCCAAAGGGTAGAATCACAGTGGCATTACAAGGCCGCAGCGCTGGAGATTGGCACAGACAGGACTGTCATTGAAGAGGGCGAAGGCAGTGCCCAAGTGGGAGAACTGCGTGCCCTTATGCTAGCTGTGGAAAATGGTGCAGAGACCATATACACCGATTCATATGCTACTTTCAAAGGTGCCACAGAATGGATTTGCCAGTGGGAAGCAAATCAGTGGATAGTTGGCAATACCCCAGTTTGAAGGGCAACCGACTGGCAAAGACTACTAGAGATAAGTCGAGCCAGGACCATCAAAGTAGGATGGGTAAAGGGACACTCCAGGAAGCAAACCCCTGCTGCTACTTGGAATCAACAAGTAGATCACTTAGCAAAAATCAGTGTGGTTGATCATGAGGGAAAGGAGTGGGAGCGATTGGCTGAGTGGCTACATATTAAAAGAGATCACTCAGGTAAGTCAGACCTTTACTACGAATGCAGATCCAGGGGGTGGCCAGTTTCTTTGACCACATGCGAAACCATTGTTTCAGCCTGCCCTCAGTGCCACATCAGATTAAAAGCTAACCATCCCGGTCTGGCTCCAGTCCAGCATATCAAGAAAGACAAAGTGCTATGGAGCACATGGCAAATTGATTATGTTGGTCCCCTCCGACCCTCACATGGGAAAAAATACATACTGGTAGGGGTAGAAGTGGTTTCAGGCTTAGTCATGGCCACTGCTACTAGCACTGCTTCAGGAGCTCAAACCATTGAAACTCTAAAGGATTGGTTCAGCATTCTGCCTATGCCTGAACATATTCAGAGTGATAATGGTTCACATTTCACCTCAGCCTCAGTGCAAGACTGGGCCCGAGGGGAAGGAGTCAAATGGACATTTCATACTCCATATTATCCCCAGGCAAATGGCATAGTGGAAAGGGCAAATGGCCTCATTAAGAAACATGCAAATGTTTCAAGGAGTAATTGGGATAAATGCCTACCTTCTGCAGTTTTCATTGTAAACAACTGATGGGGGAATTATGGCAGCCCCAAAGTCAAGGCATTTTGCCCTGCTGACCCAGTGAGGGATGTCAGCCACATGCCAGGGGAGGCAAAGGATGAACACCCACATTCCGTAACACAGATGCAGGTGGGCCAACCAGTGTTAGTGAAACTGCCTTCTATTGGGATTGTACCCATGACACTGGCTAAGCCCAGGGGTCTATACGCTTGGGAGGCTACTGACATCAATGGGAAAACTCATCGCATAAGTTGTCGGTGGGTTGTTTCTCCACAGAATGACAACGGTTCCAGTGGACAGATTATCCAGGAAAGGAAGACCCGTCTCGGGAGTAACAGGGATCCACCACCGGTCAGGGGGTGGAGACTAGAAAACACTAAGGTCACCGATAACTGACCTTAGACTTAAGGAGTTCTGTACTGTGTTGTAGCATGCTTTGTTTAGAGTACAGTTGTACACTTCTGAGATATGTATATATATATGCATGATGTTCTTATGATGTTTCTATATAATGTTTAATTCACCTTTGGTAGAGTTTAATTATAGAATAATATTTGCCCACATATACTTGCCCATAAGCAGGGGGCGGAATGTAGTGAAGGATGCTTATGGTCAAGACTGTGCCCATAACATTTGTGTATGATATATTTTCTCTGTGTGTTAACCCTCCTTTGTTCCCCCTTCTTTCCGGGGGCAGCAGGGGGGATCCTGGTGCCACTGACTCTGGGGAAAGGGGGAAAGAGGGGAGAGCGGAGGTGGGAAACCCCCCTCAGCAGAGGGGGGACTCTCATTTCTGTGCTACTCTATTGTATATCTTTGTATATATTGTACATATTGTAAATTTGTATATATTCCCCTGCATATCCTACATTGCTGTTACAGTTTGAGCTGGGTGCCCCCCTGCAGTGTTTACTTCCTGTGTCCAGAAGTCCAGCCCAGGGGTGGACACAGGAAATTATGTAGTATTTCATACCACAATCCTTTGCACCACTATAAGATCCAGTGCGGAGTCTAGCACTTTCTCTTTTCTTCCTCCTCCGTCAGTCGGTAACTGTGGGAGATGTCTCCTGGCTTTGGGCCTGGCTAGGCCCAAGGCCACGGGGGGATGGGCAGTCTCAGATCTGGCCAGCGGAGACTAGCCTAGCAGTGGGAGAGGGAAGAAGGAGCCCTGGGGGTCTTGGGTGTATGCTCAGGTGGGGATGGGATCTCTCTGGGTCTGCTTTGGGATTTTTCTTTGACACTGTGCTTTTGGCTTTTCTGTAAAAGTTCACTGCTTTCTATTTAAACTTTCCATCACTTTTGCAATCCGTTTGTTTGAGTGTTTTATTGTTGCCAGGGGTGGGGAAGGGGGCTGCCTCAACCCAGCACAATTGCTTTGTAAATATACAGCTCCACTGCTTTGCTAATTCAGCTGTGAGGTTTTTTTTTCCCTTTCCCTTCAATTTTCTTCCCCTTTACATTACAGGGGGGAGGGAGGAGGCTTTTGGGCCTTACCCTTCCAACCCTACGACAACAAGTAATTGTATTACTTGAACGGAACCCATAATAGAACCTGAAATTCTGTTAGAGACATTCAGTTTCCACTTTCTAACATGGAAAGACCTCTTATTCTGGTACTGGCTGCCTGGGAGAAGAGACCATCATCCGCCTGTCTACAATTTCCCTTCAGGTAGTTGTAGAGAGTAATAAGGTCACCCCTGAGTCTCCTCTTCTCCAGGCCAAGCAATCTCAGCTCCCTCAGTCTTTCCTCATAGGGCTTGTGTTCCAAACCCCTCATTCTTTGTGTTTGTTGTCTCCCTATTGTTCTTTCTGAAGCCCTTCTATTGCTCTGAGAGGTAAACAAGCTGTGTGTTGCAAAGGAAAGCAATAAAAGCATGTCTTTATCCTGAATTCCAACATTTTTGTTTCTTGATTTGAGGACAAAATCAATATAAATTCCAAACTGACCATTGGTTTGGCAGTATTTGTACTTATAATACTCTGAGGCGACACTGATGCTCACACATATCCTGATTAGAAAAGATTTCTAGTGATCTATTCAAATATACACCTTCTTTGTTCCTTAACTATCTACTCAATATGTCAACACTATTTTAGTACATACATAAAGTAATTTGTTAGCTTCTCCTTGAACTATTTAGAGGGCTGTTTTAGCAGGACTTCCTCATACTCAAATACACTCTGCAAATGTGAACTCAATTATATCATATCAACTTTACAATGTTACTTTCATTGACTGGGTATATAATTTCCATGATACATCCCATGAAGACAAAAGTAATTTTACATCTGTGGAAGACGACAAGTTTGTCTCTCTTAATGTAAATCAACAAAGATAAAGTGACCAATCTTGGATGCAAATCAGCTTGTGATTGCATCGTGATAACACCCGGACTACAACAATGGACCTAAGGACCCAGCCATCACGACCAATCCTGGATGCAAATCAGCTTGTGATTGCATCGTGGTAACACCGGACTACAACAATGGACCCAAGGACCCAGCCATCAGGCTTTCTGGGCAGGGTGATACTATGGTTTCCACCACCTGTGTAAAGGAATGTGGCAGGACTTGTCTGAATGGAGGGGGACGGAGGCCCCCCCTCACCCCCATCCAGAAGTCTTGCCCACATACACAGATTTCCGGGGGAACAGATACCTGGATTATTTCCTTGCCTCTGAAATACCTGACCTGCCTGAGGACTAAAAAAACTGTATAAAAGACTTGAGTGACACTGTCAAAGAAGAAGAGAGAAGACGGCACCATAACATCACGGGGCAACGCAACGCATCTTGGACTCTCACCACCCCTGACCGTTGGTAATATAATCTCTTTCTGACTTTCTCCTTCTAATTCCTTCTCCTTCTCTCTCTCTCTCTCTCTCTCTCTATCTCTCGTCTCTCTCTCTCTCTCTTTTCTCCCTCTCCCTTCTTATGTCCACTTTATCTAATAAATAGTCTAGCTGTTGATACTTTGGCCTCGTTTGTGCCTTTAATTTCACAAACACGGGAATATTTAAAAGAACTGTGTCTCCGGACCCTGACAACATCCTAATCTGAAATTTGGTTTATGCTTTGTATTAATATTTTACAGTTAAAAATTCTAGTGATTCTGTGTTTTGTTTTTAAATTCTTAAATCAGTAATATAAAGTAAGAATAGTTGTGGCAACAGTAATATATACTTCCATTTTTTAAAATCAGATTCTCTTGAGTTAACCTCACCATCTAAATACAGTTGTCAAATACACTGTCATAGATCCAGTATAAATATAAACCACTGGACCAAATTAGATACACCCTTTAAACTATCAGGTTACACGCATTTTCTAGGCGTGTTTGTTTCAGAGTTCATTATTATTTCTATTTAATGTGCTTCAATTATTCCCAAAATGAGATTACAGAGAGTAGCATATTATTTATATGTATTAAACAAACAATTAAAGTGTTTTAACCCAGCACTTCTATGTTATGAAGCAGAAAGTCAAAAGAAAGGAAATGCTGTCATTCAACAATGTCTAAGCTTTCAAAGCCCCAAAATCTAATTTAGACATGAAAATGAATTAAGGCTACCAAAAAATGGAGTACAAAGTAGCTGGACACCTTGAAGATGTAAAGTATTACTCAGATGCTAAGTATTTATATTGTCTAAGCTTGTTTAAAATGAATATCACATGTCATAGAAACTCTAGTTAATATCTTTCTTTATCACTAGTCATAGATTTTTATTTAAGATTAAAAAAAAAAAAAAAAAGAAATTTTCAACTTATCAAAGCCATCAGCAAGTCCTGGCCTCAATATATCCTATGCAGTATTTAATTTAAATTAGTGTCTGACATGACACTTAATAAGATAATTTGGGAACACAGCAGTAATAGGGAATAATATCTCAAGCTAGGGACATGCTTCAGACTAATAACCTGAAGTCATTATGTGGCACTGGTGCTGCTCATTTTCATAGTTTCATAGTTTCATAGTTTCATTCAGGGTTGGAAGGGACCACAAGGATCATCTAGTTCCAACCCCCCTGCCATGGGCAGGGACACCCTACACTACATCAGGCTGCCCAGAGCCTCATCCAGCCTGGACTTAAACACCCCCAGGGACGGGGCCTCAACCACCTCCCTGGACAACCCATTCCAGGGTTTCACCACTCTCATGGTGAAAAACCTCCTCCTCACATCTAGCCTGAATCTCCCCACCTCCAGCTTCATTCCATTCCCCCTAGTCCTATCACTACCTGAGATCCTGAGAAGTCCCTCCCCAGCCTTTCTGTAGGCCCCCTTCAGATACTGGAAGGCCACAATCAGGTCACCTCGGAGCCTTCTCTTCTGCAGACTGAACAGCCCCAACTCCTTCAGTCTGTCCTCATAGGAGAGGTGCTCCAGCCCTCCGATCATCCTTGTGGCCCTTCTCTGGACACGTTCCAGCACCTCCACATCCCTCTTGTAATAGGGGCTCCAGAACTGGACACAGTACTCCAGGTGGGGTCTCACCAGGGCTGAGTAGAGGGGGAGGATCACCTCCCTCGACCTGCTAGCCACACTGCTCTTGATGCAGCCCAGGATCTGATTGGCTTTGCGGGCTGCAAGTGCACATACCTGTTTTGGAATGACCTCCTTGGAGGATGTGTGTTCCTCACAGATGAAACATGTACCCACCTGGAGGAAGAATTGAAATTATCCTTCTGTGCCAATTGGTATATGGAATCTTTTAACTCTCTTATGCAATTCTGAATATCGCCAGACATAGTTTTAATGGCCGAAACCAAAGAACCACGTGTCATGCTATCCTCCAATTGTCTCATTTGATCACTGAATTGGCCAACCGTGGGAGAAGCTCCACCATAACTTCTTGACACAATTCTGCTTGCCAGAATGTTTGCATAATTGGAAGGAGCAAGCTTGATGATCTTTTTAGCAAGACCAATACCCACAGGAATGTCATCAGGATTCAGAGTTTCATGTTCACCATAGAGCAGCTCTCTAACAGCAAATTCTCTCAAGCGCTTAATTCCCTCATCTATGGTAGTCCAGGGTTTAGGATTCCATGGAAGATCATCTCGGGAAGGGTATCTCAGGGCAACCGCTATCACAAGGCGTATCCAGAGATTAACCTTACCGAGAGCCCTGTCTAGACGTCTATCTATTCCATTATCCCTTGAGAGAGTTCCTAACTGAGCTGCTGACTTGTCTCCAACTGTTAGAGCCAGAGCACCTGTATCATAACACCTACTAAGCCAAGCTAGAACTGGCTCCTTATCTGCCCTGGGGAAATCTTTACGGACAACACACAATTCCTCGCGTGGAGACGAACACTCTGAAATATCATCTTCTTCCTCATCTCCCTGAACTTTTTGTCCATATAATCCTGCTGTCATTCTCCTAAGGATCTCTTTAAGCTGAGAACCACCTTTGCCAGCTGCTTTCCTAACCTCATCTGTATCCTGCTTTGATCTCACTAGGTTAGCTAGATCTTTAAAACAAACCTTCTCTTCCTCCTCAGCAGGATCTCTTAGAGTAGAGGGCCCCTCACCAGGATCAGTCTCCACCTCTTCTTCTCCATCTTTGGCCTTTCCACTTCTAGTCTTTAAAGGAGCCACCTTAACTGGAGCTGTGTTTGAATTTACAGCCACCTTAATGGAAGCTGACAGGTCCTGAGATAAATCAGCTGCTGGGGCAGTGACTTCCGGTCCCACCGAGGGAGTAGGCGGAAGTGACATTGCTCCGTTAATGGCCGACGGAGAAGAAGAAGGAGGAGAAGGAGTAGGAGAAGGAGTAGGTGCCATGTTGATACCAGTTGCCACCTTTGGCAGCTTGCTGGAATCAGCAAAGTCATTTAGAGCTGCTTTACCAATTAACTTTTTAGCCTTCTTTTTAACTGACAGAGAGTCTCCACCTTCCTCATCACTAGATGACTCTGGGACTGATCTCGAGCCACGGCGTTTTCTCTTTGATCTAGTTTTAATAACAAAACACGCCCTGGACACCTTTCTTTCTCGCCATAAAGAAATCAGGAGATACACGATAATTATCACCAGTAGTAGAGTTATGCACATTAAATAAATCACCTTTGGATCCCAGGCATCACCTAAAGTTACTCTCTCCTCAGGTGGAATCTTAAAACCCTTTATCTCAATTGGGAGAGTGGTGGAGGTAACATTCCTGTATCTCACTGGCCATAAGAAATTAATACATTTTCCGTACCATAATTTAACTCTATACATAACCCACATATAAATTGTCCGCACCAAATATTTACCCAGGTAATCCAAAATCAAACCCAAACAATATCTATAAACCAGAGCCCCAAAAATTGAAAAGAATAATCGCTCCACAAACCACAATACCTTCATGTTTGCTAATTCAGCTGGAAAACACTAAATCAATCAAGTAATAAATTAAACTAATTATCTGCCCCACGTTGGGTACGCCAATAAAAAAAAATGTGGTGGGGTGGAAGGGTAAGGCCAAGAAGCCTCTTCCCTCCCCCCCCTTGTAAAGTAAAGGGAAAGAAAAATTGAAGGGAAAGGAAAAAAAAAACTCACCAGGTGAATTAGCAAAGCAGTGGAGCTATATTTACAAAGCAATGTAGAATTTGCAGGGGAATATTTACAAATTTACAATATTTACAATATATACAAAGATATACGACAGAGTAACACAGAAATGAGAGTAACCCCCCTCGGCAGAGGGGATTCCCCACCTCCGCTCTCCCCTCACTTCCCCCCTTTCCCCAGAATGGGATAGAAAGAGAAAGAAAAGAGAGGAAAAAAAAAATGTTAGAAGCAGTTCGTGTTAATTGGAAAGGAGTTAATACAGACCTGGTATCTTATCTTCAAGGCCGAAGTCTTGGCAGAAAGCCCAGCACAGAAAAGAGCTGCTGCCCAAAGAAGAGGCGGAAGCAAGAGTGACAGAGAAGTGCTGGAAATGCCCATTTCACTCCCAGTTCAGAAGGCGCTTCCTCCCACTCTTCCAATGAAATTAGTTTAGATTATTCCTTCCGTTTACCAACTTCCGTCCACCATATTCCCTTTCTTAAGGGGACAGCCTCAACCGGTGACAATAGAGGGCAACACCTCCTCCTCTCCTTCCCTGCCTATCCTTCCTAAAGAGTTTATACCCATCTATCCCTACATCCCAGTCATGGGATTCATCCCACCAAATTTCAGTAACAGCCACTATGTTGTGGCATCCCATCAGCACAGTGGCCCTTAACTCATCCTGTTTGTTGCCCAAGCTGCGCGCATTCGCATAGAAGCACTTCAGTTGGGCTGGCCCTGTCCTCCTCTTGTGCCAAATGCCCTCGGTTTCCACAGAATGTCCTGGTGGATCATTCGTGGCTTGCCTCAGGGCAGCAAGTTGAGAGCCCTTACCAGCTCTCCTTCTCTCTACTGCTGGTGAGCTGCCCCTCTGTTTGTCACCAGCCAGCAGGAGACTATTAACCCCTTCCCCCTTCAAATCTAGTT
Source organism: Melanerpes aurifrons (assembly GCA_011125475.1). Lineage (NCBI taxonomy): Eukaryota > Metazoa > Chordata > Aves > Piciformes > Picidae > Melanerpes > Melanerpes aurifrons. Next base: position 890,415 of record WWNC01000152.1, read on the forward strand.
TAAAGCCCTATAAATGAGCCCTGCCAATTCCTGCCCCAGGTTTCTTATCCCCCTCTGGGACATGTGTGTCCCATAAGTTGTTTTCAGCTCAGGTGCCTTGAAAACCAATCCATGATTGTGGAACCCAAAGCCCTGTCGATGGCACCAGCCCCTGAGCTATGAATTGATCTGTCGGCCCTTCCTCAGTGTGTCCTCATCCATTGCTGACGTTAGAGGGATGGCAGAGATCACGACTTGAGCCCCTGATCCCTTTAGCATTTGCCCTAAGGTTCTGAAGTCTTTTTTAATAGAATGTGAGCCTCTCATTGTTACATCGTCACTGCCCACCTGAAAGACCAGCAGTGGGTAGTAGTCTGAAGGACTCATGAGGTTGGGAATTCTATCTACAACGTCTTTTCCTTGGGCACCAGGGAGGCAGCTGACCGCTCTATGAAATTGGTCTGGTCTGCATATTGGGCCCTCTGTTCCCCTCAGTAGGGAGTCTCCTATGGCGATGACCCTACGAGGTTTCTTTTCTGGGTAAGTTTTGATGGCTGGCCTGAGGCAACCTGTCATTGGTGCAGCTTCTGACCTTCTTGAGTCCTCGGCCTTACCAATGACCTGTTCCTCCTGCAGGGCCTCATACCTGTTCTGTAACTGCACTGGAGGCAGCGTGCTGCTCACAGGAGCAGACTTCCTTTGTTTGCATTTCTTCCGTCGGGCAGAGACCTGTTCCCATTGGCCCTGCTCATGTGGGTTACTACAGGGAGGTTGAGAGGCTTGCTTCTGGGAAGGTATCAAACTCCCTGTTCCCCTAAGTGTTACCCCCTGATCTGGTTTAGAAGAGATTACATTATGGGAATCGTCAATTTTCTGCTCGCCATCTCTTCTAGCTCTTAGCCTTTCCACCTCTTCTTTTAGTTTGACTACCATGCTCATCAGATCACTGACCTGCTCACACCTGACACAGGAGCTGCTCCATCCATCCTCCATATCGAATGCCAGGCTCCAGCACTCACTGCAGCCACCTACCTGAACATCTGCATGCTTGTGTGTGGTCTCTGTTTGGGTGCCCACTGTCCTTCTGTTAGCCTTTGCTCTAGTGGTGACCATCTTGCAGTAACCACCCTCTCCACATGGCTTTTTTTTTTTTTTTTTTTTTCCCCTGTCAGTAAGAAGGCTGAGCTGAGCTGAGCTGCGCTGAGCTGAGCTGCACTCCTCAAGCTGCCTCCTCTCTCTTCAGCCACGCGCTGGGTTCTGTTTCGTTTGCACGCGGTCTCCGCGGCAACCCCTCCCCCAGCTAAGTCACTGCCCTCAGGCACGTAGGCAATCCGAGCCCCCTGCCCCTCCTCCTCTCTTCCTCTTCGGGAAGTCCCAAGCCACCAGCCCCTTACCGCCTGAAAAGCAAGGGAATCAAAGCCAAAAGCCAAACTCCCAGAGCTGCGCTCCTCAACCTGCCTCCTCTCTCTTCAGCCACGCGCTGGGTTTAAACTACAGCCTGAGAGTCCTCTTTTTCTGGGTGGAATTCAGAGAGAGAACTAATTTTGCAAATAACTAGGGTTAGAAGAAAGTTACTTTTAGGAATCTTACTTGACAGGATATCTTGAAATCTGAACACTGGGCAGTAAGAGATTCCATTGCCACGTAACCATTACTTTTCTTCATATTCTTTATGCTAGTTTTTGGTTGTTTACAGTTCACTTCTTGTGCTACTATAAACTCCAAGCATGAAAGGCAAGTGAGTTTCCAAGCTGTTGTAAGCTTTCCAGCACCACATCTGCTTTCAGTTGCACTTCTGCAAAAGTGACTTCACAGTCTAAGGTTTTGTGGAAGCTGTTCTCCGTAGAGTGGTCAGGCAGGTGTGTGTATTATCTTGGTTACAGACTGATAGAAAGAGCGTGGCTTTCATGCCTTTCAGGGAGGATGTGAACTTTGAGTCAGCTTTTAGTCCTTTTGAAAACGTTCAGGTGTCAAGAGAAGACTTTTGTGAGAAGGGGGACTTTCATTGTCCTGAAAGAACATTCATAATGGGTCCCAGATATAAAACTAAATAAATACTTAAAATTATTTGCACTGTTTGACCATTTAAATATCATGAGAGTGCAGTGAAGCCCCTGTAGTCTGCTTCTGTCTATGCATAATTCTAGGTAATTTCTGAAATTAAGGTGCCCTTGGGAAGTAAGTCATTTAGGGTTCTTCAGTCAGCATTTTATATGGATTTGCACTGAGTAGCATGGTGATGTCAGGGGGAGTATGAATCCACAATTATTTGCAGTCCTGAGGTTTTTAATCTTCAGACTTGTGTGGTTTAAAATTACATCTGTCTGAAACATACCAGAGAAAGGATTTTTCCAATAATGTCTCCTGATCCAATGGGCTTTTAATTATTTCTTCATGAATTTTCATGAGAAAATTAAACTCTAGATTTCATTGCTATGCGACATGGGAAAATACAACGTTTTTAACCTGGTGTAACGGGTTGGGGCAAACCCCCTCCCCACCACGGGCAGAAACAACGACTCAGACAAAGGGATTGCAAAAGTGATGGAAAGTTTAAATAGAAAAACAACAATTTAAAAACAAACAACAATGAAAGCTTTACAGAGAACCACAAGCACCGTGACAAAGAAGGAAATCCCAGAACATACCCAAGAACATCCCATCCCCACCTGGGGGTACACCCAAACCCCCCCAGGGCTCTTTCCATTCCCCCCAACCCAGCCTTGGGCTTGGGCAGGCCCAAGGGAGGCAGCTCACGCCATTTTACCTAGGCTGCAGCTGGGGACGAAAGAGGAAGTGAAGACCCCGCGTGGGCATTTTATAGGAGAGCAGGGCATTATGGGAAATGGAATACCTGCCTGTGACCACCCCCTGGGCTGGGCCCACCCCTTTGGGACCTCCCAGGTGTGTTCTGTGCAGTGGCATCCAGGCCAGCACCCAGCCTAAACCACCACACCTGGAGAATTAGAATCTAATTTAACTATATTTAAAATGTAATCCTATCTGTTTGCTCTAATTCTGGTGCTTAGGTTTCATTATAAAACAGAAAGTAAGCCAAAAGAATGCATTTATGGCCTACGGTAGGTGAAACAGCAGTTTGTTGGAAAGATCATGCCACATCAGCTATAGATCTAGGCCTTTTTTTGGTGCCTACCACCCCTACTGCCAGTTGCCAGGTAACACTGGCAATCCCAGTATGCAGTACATTGCAGATAAACCTGCATTGGGCTTTCTCTGCACATGCCTATATTCATCATTGCTTTTTATCATAACTACTCCGGATTCCAACTCAATGGTTGTGCTTTTTACATCGGAGCTGTGTTTGTTTCCTATTGAAGAACACTCTAGTAATAACAACCTTTCACGTTTTTTAACATCTTCACTTCCAGTGTGACTTACACAAATTGCTCTGTGAAATATAGTCATCTTTTGCTCAGTCACAGCAACAGAACTCTCAGCTTTTTGGGACCTGGAATGCATTAATTTATACAACAGAGTTTCTATTTCACCAAGTGGACTTAAGCAGACAGGATTTAATTGTACAGCTGTAATTTACTCAGAATGGGATTGATGCTTCTGCTCTTTGAAGATATTCCCCTTCCTTTGTATTCACTTTGAAAATCAGGGTTAAGTTCTTTGAAAGCTAGTGAAATGAGGAAAGCACAACTGCTTAGCACTGTTTGCAACTTTTCTTAGTGCATTTAAAAATACTAGACCATCATCTACACAATCCTTGTTAGAAACATGCAAATTTTCCTTTGAAGGTTACTAATTCAAATAAATAACCTGTGTGACTGGAAGAATTCTCAAGTCACAAAGTTTTACTAGTAGGCCATGGTATCTGAAACAGTTTCTCCCCATGAACAATTGTTGCATAGGCTTGTTTCATTTTTCATTAATACTTATTGCCTTATTTGGACTAAAGTCTCTTGCTCCTGTACTTGGCAATGCTATTAGCAGAATTGCTGTTGGTAGATGGAAAAAATGTAGGAGTGAAAAGAAAAGACAGTTTCAAGTGCTAGTGTTTAGGAAAGAAGCAACAACACATAATTCACATTTGTGTATCCTTAGACACTCTTAACAGCCTTGTTTTAAGAACTGCTAATTAGTAATTTCAAATATCACTGCCCCCATTAATACAACAGTACTTTGGTTTTAAGCACTACTACCTGAAGCATGAATATAATAAAAAACATCTTATTAATAAAAGTGGAATAATTCTACTGAGAAAGTTTGAATTCAAGCCATAGTTGCAGAATCATAACAGAAGGCAAAATAATATGATAAAAGGATGTCTCTTGTTCTACCTTGAACTTGGAGCTGATTGCTACAGGTAGGACATTGCTAGCAATAGTAGCAGATCCAAAAGTCCTATATGCTTTATTGGCTGGAATTTGGTAAAGGATGGTATCAGTGATGCTGTTGTCATCCTCCCAGAGCATAAGTGTTCAGTCTCATAGTTAAAGATGTTGAAATAAGATTTATTGACTCTGATAAAACCTGGCTTGGCACTGATGTAAACCCCCCAAAATGCCTATGTCTTACAAATGCCTATTAAAATATTTTGCTGCTTTTGTAAATGTGCAGAGAGCTTTACAAAGAAATCTTCAGTGTAACTAGGAGGAGGAGGAGGTACTTGTCATAGGGTTGGAAGGGAAAGGCCCCCACCCCCTGGCAAATGAAGAAAAAAAACCTCACAGCTGAATTAGCAAAGCAGTGGGTGCTGTATATTTACAAAGCAATATAGGATATGCAGGGGAATATACAGAATTTACAATATTTACAATATATATAAAAATATACAATAAAGTAGCACAGAAATGAGAGTTCCCCCCCCTCTGCTGAGGGAGTTTCCCACCTCTGCTCCCCCTTCTCTCCCCCCTTCCCAAGAGAGGGTTAGAAAGAGAGAAAAGAGAACAAGATTAGAAGCACCTCGGTGTTTCCAGTCGAGATCAAGATTAGAGTCCATGTCTACTTGAGAAACTCTTGCAGCTAGATCTGCCTGATGGTTGTGTTGCTGTTCCTCAGTAGCTTTGCTCTTAGGAATGTGAGCGTCAGTGTGTCTCACCTTCACTGGAATCCTCTCGATTCGATCAGCAATGTCCTGCCATAGGTTGGCTGCCCAAATGGGTTTTCCTTTCCTCTGCCAACCACTCTTCTTCCAGTTCTTTAGCCAACCCCATAGAGCATTGGCTACCATCCATGAGTCGGTGTAGAGATAAAGATTCGGCCATCTCTCACGTTCAGCCACGTCAAGAGCTAGCTGGACAGCTTTTACCTCTGCGAACTGACTGGATTCTCCTTCTCCATCCTTTGACTCTACAACTCGGCGTGTTGGACTCCACACTGCAGACTTCCACCTTTGCTTGTTTCCAACAAGACAACAGGAACCATCTGTGAGCAAAGCATATTTCTTTTCATCATCAGAAAGGTCATTGTAAGGAGGAACTTCCTCAGCACGAGTTACTTTCTCCTCTGGAGGTTTAGCACAGTTGATGCCTTCAGGACAACTTGAGATCACCTCCACTAGACCAGGTCTTTCAAGATTTCCCATTCGAGCTCTCTGTGTTATCAGAGCCATCCACTTAGACCATTTTGAGTCTGTGGCATGATGTGGTGTGGAACTCTGGCCGGTTGACGTTGCCCCCTTAAGAAAGGGAATATGGTGGACGGAAGTTGGTAAACGGAAGGAATACTCTAAACTAATTTCATTAGACGAGTGGGAGGAAGCGCCTTCTGAACTGGGAGATATCCTGGGCACTCCGGGAACTTCTCGGTCAGTCTTGCTTCCGCCTTTCCTTTGGGCAGCAACTCTTTTCTGTGCTGGGCTTTCTGCCAAGACTTCGCCTGAAGATAAGAAAGCCAGGCCTGTATTAACTGCTTCCAATTAACACAAACTGCTTTTAACTTCTTTCTTTCTCTTTCTCCT